>JAKSZP010015799.1:0-284453 GCA_022478985.1 Massospora cicadina
TGAAGCAATCAACATAAACCAGTCTTACCTGAATATAAGATTAGAGATTATGTTATTTATTATCATTCTCGGCCAGGCGGACAGACTGAAAAGCTGAGAACTAATTGGTCTGGTCCTTGTAGAGTTATATTCCAAAAAGGATTAGAATATTCGATTGTTCATACTGATACTGGTATTGTGGTAAATCATATTCATCCTAGGTTTCTAAGAAGTCATCCTCCACTGCAATCGAATCTTGAGGGGGGAAGTGTCAGGATTTCACTAAATTTGCATATCTCCAGAAAATCCCCTTCCTCAATTCCCCTGACACCATTGGAAGGAGTGAGCAATCTATCACAATCTATCAAAGTTGATGATCAATCAGATCCTGATCAACTGATTGAAGATTTGATCGCGCAGAGATTAATTCACTCTGATAGATTATGTTCATATCGAAAACCTATAAATATTTCCTCACCTCAAAAATAAAAATTAGGTCAAGCTTAACCTGTATTTTCTTATTTACTTCATTGCATTTTTGGAGAATCCTCCCAAGTGTAACTTCGAGATACAACCTGCCCCATTGGAAGTGTAATTCAAAACTTCCAGACATACTATTATCAGATTATATATTCTTACAACGCGAGGTGCACAAGGAAACTGAACCTGTGCAGTAACAAGATTACTAGTGTTGACCACCAATAATCAACCCAACTAAGTAAATTTTTACAACATCTTAAGTATCTAATCAGGAATACTGGCCGAGCGTTGAGCCAAGATATAAGAATTCATACTCAACTACAGATAATAGTCGTCATACTATTATCAACTGATAATCTAGTATACTATATAACTCGGACAAAGTGCACAAGAAAACTGAACAGGTGCAGTAAAAGGATTACTAGGGTTGTTTGCAATAATAACCACTTAAGTAAATTTTTAAAAGTTGGTGCTCACTACAGGGGTAGTTGAGTTAAAGAATTTATAAGAATGTCATATAAAGACGAGTTGCACAAACTGTGGACCAAGCTAGCCACTGTGAACCAGAATGCCCTAAACTTAGTGGACCATTGGGAATTTGCAGCCTTGGAAGATAAAGTCGCCAAGGTGGAGGAAGGGATAGATAATGTTGCCAGCTTTGGGAATGAGTTACTTGGGAAAGTAACTTCATTGAAGAAGAAGGAAGGGGACCTTGTCTGAGAGGTCTTATATCTGAAACAGAGCAAGAAGCAGATCTCGTTCATTTGAGAAAGTTCAGCGTGGATATAGAGTGACTGATTAAACAGTTGGAGGAATTTAAAACTCACAAACGTGGTTGTGAGCCAGATATGGCAAGTGATGCCAAAGAAAGAAGTCCTTGCATGATACTTGAGAATTAAAATACCCCAAGGAACATGCCACCCACTTTTGCTGACATTTTGGAGATGATGCAAGAAGTCACTCCTCAAGTTAGCTGAGTGGCTAAACTGAAAGAATTGGTCAGAGATAACTTGGAGGAATTTAAGGCAATGCCGAAATTGCCAATGTTCCATCAGGATAACGCCCCCACATTTTCCAGCTGTTTGACATGAACATGTATGGCTATGGGGATCATGAAAAGGCATTGACGGTCATGAACTGCTTAAACACTGACTATCAGAACTTAGTGTTACCTCACCTGGAGGGAGACAGCTGGTCATATGCTGAGGCAAAAGTGGCCATCATGATAGAGTTTGGGAGTCTGACGTGCATGTCAAAGCGCAAACAGAAATTTATGGGAATCCAGTTCCATAAAGATGAGTTTCTAGCAAGTTTTATGGATTGGTTTTACCAGGAGTCACAGATCTTGGTTGGAGCAAAAGTACTGGATGACTTTGATGCCAGAATCGCCTTGCAAGTGGCCCTTCAGCCCTATTGCAATTTGCATCACATAATTTCTTCTGTGTCCATGACAAAAATAACTATCTCACAAATGGTAGATATTTAAAGATTTTGGAGGCGACAAAAGATGACCCAAATAGAAGCTTCAAATCCAATCTGGTACGCAATCTGAATCCCACGAAGGGAAAGGAAAAAGCTAAAGAGACAACCAATTGAACTGTGCCAGGGAATAAGCCTAAAGAATTCTGACAGTTAAATAAGTTAGAAAAGGTCTGCTACCAATGTGGTGGTTAAGGACATTTCGCCGTGCACTGTAAGGAGCCAAAGGATCAGATCAACATGGTCCAGGTGAAAGAGTTAGCAGCCACCAAGAAATTGTGAAAGGGCTAATGGCCTAGATGGAGAACAGTCTAGAGCTGCGGAGAAGCATGTTACTCCTGACATTATGACTGAGGAAAAAGAGATCAGTGATCTGTTTGTAGGTGATGAAGAACATGATCAGCTGTATCAAGTGGTCAATTTGGATGTAAATGCTGTGACCAGAGCTGGAGTGAAGAGAATATCCCCTGAGATAATCAATGAAGTTGCACAGCAGTATGCCCGACAACTGGCAGACAAGATTTGAACTGCCAAGAAATTGAAGGATTATTTGAAGTCTGATTAGATGAGGCCAATTAATCAATCTCCCTCAGTGCAATAAATGAATCGTTTCCTGATTTATTGGCGCAAATTATTCACACACTCAATTTGGTTATTAATGTTACTATTCAATCAGTAAACACTATATTACAATACTCCAAGTGTACATATATAGACATACAAGTGAATCAAGTGTGGGTGAGGGCAATTGTCGACAGTGGAGCACCCACCAATATTGTCTTGACCAATCTGGTAATGAGGATGAGGACCTTGCCAGACTTGGAACATAAGAAGGAACATGGGAAAGCTGGGCCAAACACCATTATCTCCTGTGGAGCGTATAGTGCATTGAAACTATGATTCAGGTCGTTGGTAAATCTGCGTCAGCAATAGTTTTGGCCAACCAAAACTATGACATTATGATTGAAACAGAGTTTCTATGGAAACACAGAGTTAAATGTAACTTTGAGGATAATAAGTTGACCATATTGGGTCAGACATTATCATTGGTATATCAGAAGGATGGTGAAGCTCTTCTGAATTGGAGAAACAACTTCATCAATATAAATATACAATGACAGCATTGTCCCAATTTGGTACCAATTAGTTGGTAGGAAGTGAAAGAAATGCTAACGGAAATCCTAGAGAACCAGGGAATTCCATTGAGGATACAGAATGAGAAGACCATACCGCTAGGATTGCAGATGATAGTCAACATGGGGTTGACATTAAAGATACCTGAGCTAATGTATGGGGAGATTGGAAGCCCCTGAAGGAAGTCCATAGTGGAGCCTAGGGTGGCTCCTGGGATACTAATGCTGGGTTATGGAGAAATTTTAGTTCTCTTGGCAAACTTAAATGAAAAACTGATGAAGATCAGGAAGAATCAGATCATTGCATTTTTTTTATTTGATCCCAATGGCCGAATTGAGGTGAGTCCACGATTTTGGGACTCTCAATGAGATGGGATTACTAGCTGGTGTAACTGAAAGCATCAACCTATTGGCTGATTGAGAGCAACTCATTGATCTGTCAGAAGGCCAGCAAGAGGAGGTACTCAAACTATTTGAAATGTATCAGGAAGCTTTCGCTCAGGACAACCATGATTTGGGAAGTGCAAGAGATGTGATTCATAAGGTTGCACCAGGGAAAATTTGCTGATCAGGATGAGACTGATCCAATGATCAAAAGCCACCAAATCAGTAGTGGAGGATGAAATCAGAAAACTAGTGAATCATGGGCTTCTAGTTCCATTGTCAAGTCCTTGGGCGAGTCTGATTCTGATTTTGAAGAAAAAGTTGGCTCCAACTGGGTGGTGATTGACTACCAGAAGCTGAATAAAATTATGAAGAAGGATACTTATCCCCTACTGAGGATTTAAAATGCACTATAATGACTGGGAGAAGCGAAGTATTTCTCTGCAATAGATCTGATCTCAGGTATTGGCAGATTGACTTGCCAAAAGAAGACCAAGAAAAATGCGCAATTATTACCTTTCAGGGGCTGTATCAAAAGATGAGGATGCCCTAGGGCCTTTGTAATGCGCCTGCAACGTTTCAGAGGGCCGTGGACACAATATTGATTGACTTGAAGTTGTCATGCATCCTGGTATACTTAGACGATATAAACGTGTTCATTAGGACGCATTACTGATCACCTACACCACTTGGAAGAAGTATTCAAGTGACTGTCTGTGGCTAACCTGAAGATTGAGCTGAGTGGTGCCACTTCTTTAGCAAGGGTTGGAATATCTGGGATTTGTAATCAACTCCATTGGATTGCAGTAGCAAACCTAGAAGATAGAAGCCATAAAACGCATGGCTGTGCCGAAGAGTGTCCAAGGCATCCAAGTAGTCCTTGGGATGTTTGGATACTATAGAAGTTATATTCAGGACTTCGCCTGAATAGCTGAGCCCTTATTCCATTTATTGATGGATCTGAAAAAAAGGATTCATATGGAATGAAGAGGCCCAGGACTTCTTTGATGAGCTACGCCGGTATCTAATAGATTCTCCAATTCTGAAATAATTAAATTTTAGTTGGGAGTTTATTATCCAAACCATAGGTTTGTTGACAGTGATCAGCGCCATAATAAGCCAAGTAGATGACCTTAGGGATGAACGCTCGGTGGCATATGTGAGCCAGACACTTTCAGCTTCTGAGAGGAACTACACCATAACTTAATGTGAATGCCTTGCAGTCATTTATGCATGTAAGCAGTTTTGGGTGTACATTCATGGAATAAACTTTAAAGTGGTGACGGACCACTCTTCATTGCGTTGGCTTCACAATTTGAGATAGCTGGAAGGATGACTGCCCATTGGGCACTTAAGCTCCAGGATTATAATTATAAGATTGTCCACCGAGTGGGGGCTTATCATCAGAATGTGAATGGCTTATCAAAGTTACCAATGGTACAAGTGGTTTACCAGCAGGCAATTGAGCTATTCCAGAGAATGGTCGACTGAGAAATCAGGAACAAGCCCAAGAAATCTAAGGTGTGATTTGTAAAGCGATGAAAAACACTGAGACCATGGATGGGCAAGTGTTCAAGATTATTCTGGGAAGCAGTTATTATTTCCAGAGCTGTCAGAAAGAGAGCTATAGTACAAAAAGCTCACAAGGCTGTCAGGCATGGAGGCTTGAGCAAAACAACCAATCATATGTGCCAGTACTACTACTTGGAATCCTTCACCTACAATGTCATGGACTAACTAGCTTGTTGTGTGGAATGCCAGCTGCAAAAGCCACATAAGAATACTAATGGATACTGACTGGTACGCCCTGGATTTGCCTGGCACATGGTGTCCATCGATGTGATGGGACCACTGATGATGAGTACAGGGGGAGTCAAGTATATTATAGTTGCCATCGACCATCTGATGAGATGGGTCAAGATGAAAACCCTAACAAAAGTAGACACTACCAGCACTGCAAGGTTCATCCTGGATCAAATAGTATATTGACATGGATGTCTGCAGGTCCTGCTTAGTGATAATGAGCAAAACTTCACATCTCATGTGATCCCACAATTAAATGAGATAATTGGGATCAACGGAGTCATGTCAGTCCCCTATTGGGCGGAGACAAATTGACTGGTAGAACAAGTGAATGGAATTCTAGATGTGACGATGAGGAAGCTGGTCGCAGGAAGAACTTCTGCATGGGAAAAACTGAGTTCATTGACATTTGCCTACAATATCAGTCATTATATGGCGATGGCAAAAATGCCATTTGAGACTTTTTGTACAAAAGAAAGGCCGCGTTGCCACCGATTTTATATTTTGTGGTTGTTCCAACGTTAGGGATGAGTGCTGAACAGTACTTGAGCTGACTGATGAATATCCTGACCAATGTCAATTGCAAGCATTCAATACTATGTTGAAGAAAAGGATATGAGCGAAATTGATAGATTATAAAAACCAACCAGCCTTAGAAGAAAATCAAATAGGCAAAAGAGTAACATATTGCAATATGCATGGTTTTACAAGAAGAAACAATCTAGCTGCATTGTGGTTGGGTCCATTTGAAATTATCACCAAGATGGCAACTAGCCTACTCCATAAATAATCTCTTGGATGGAAAAGTTGTGAATCAAATTCATGCTAAGTATCTGAAGTGATGTATCAATGAAAAAAAAATTGAGATCCTGAAGGACCAATGAACCATTAATTTGGTCATGTCCTGATGATTAAGTTTAGTCCAAAAAAGGACCTCTGAACCAATCTAGATGGTTAAGTCCGAAAAAAAGGACCATTAAACTATAAAAATCTGGCAGGTTTAAGTACCCAAGACTCAGTTTGGGGAAAAATAAAAAGATAGACCGCTGAAACCAAAACAAGGTCAAGTCCCATGATAAAAAAGAAGAATAAAAATAAAAATTGATAAAATATATTGGAAAAAAGATTATAAACTGCATAGAAAAGAACCAATATAATTTTATGACTTTTTGTTTTTATTAATTGTCCTCAATATGGGGATGATTACGCCTATGTCACCTCTAGGGGGAGGGAGGATGGATCGTGGTAGGAATGAACAGCTCATCAAAATTGATGTGATATTGGACGCTAGTGAGGGCTAGATCTACACAAAACCACGTTCTTTGAGTGGATGCAGAGCCCTGCGAGAAAGTGACTAGGGAAAGGGAAATTGAGATGTCAACTGAAGCCAATTGCAAACCCCAGGAGTGGGGAGGAAAGTAACAGCTTAAAAAGAGGAAATTGGCAAATAGCCCCAAGTAATCCTAATATGGTACCAGAGATAGAAGATTAGTCTTGACAGCCTGACAACGGGCTTCATCAGGAACACTGGACACATGGGCTGGCAGCGAACAAGAGATGCTTGATGGGGTTTGCTAAATCATGCCCCCTACCAAAGCCATCAGCGGAAGATACCAATGAGAAGTTCTGGCAAAGAGATAGTCATGCAGGGAACAAATGGCATCCTGAAAGCAATGACTATGGGCTTCTTCGAAGCTAAAGCTGAAGGAGAAGTGAAACCTATGTGAGACTGGAAGCTTTGTAAACCAACTTTGAAGAACTTGGCCAGCAAAGCGAAGAGCATAAGCAGAATATACCAATCCAGGATGTTATCAAGATCAGAGGGATTCAGCGCTATGTACAAAGCCTCAGCGACTTGAGCCTGGAGTTCAGTGTAGGGGAGCTTGAAATGAATACTGTTACCAATGGTGAGCTCTGTAGTCAGAACAGCAGGTTTGTAATACTGTCTGATTTAGAAGAGGGACTCATGAAGTAGGTCCAACCCTAAAAGAAATGAGCAATCAAGAGCAAATGGCATAAACTATGGAGTATCTACAACAATGGTCGGTGCATCGGCAAAAGGAGCAAAATCCAGGAAAGTTTTGAAATCCAACACTTGAATTGATGGCAGAGGAAGAATCAGCCAAAAGTTGTTTGAAATATTGCTAGCCTGGTTTTGGAGGGAATATTTACTGTTTCTGGTAATTTGATGGAAGGACTAGCTGCTGGTGCCAGACTAAGCGTATGAGTCATGGAAGGACCATAGAAAAGGTTCCGTCGTGCATCCTGACTCATCTTCTGGAAGAACTGGAGGTCTTGATCAGACAAACTATTCAGAAGCCGCTGGTGTCATGACTTGAAATTCAGCATATGAGCTGGATGAGAGGGAGATGTCGGACTTATATAGAAGTTGACATTATGCATTCTACAATCCATTAAGCTCCAATTTTGGAGAAATTAATCTCAAAATTAAAGGAATAAGTTTTCCAAGGGAAGAATTAGGAATGACTTGAGCCAAGAGAATATGAGAGAAATAACATGGGCAAATAAAAACAAGTATTCTTAATTGTTCCTCAAAATGAACATCAATGGCAAGAGTCTCCTGTCTAGATGAGGAGAAAATCAGGAGCTCAAGGACTCCAGACCAAGAATCCTGATTATGACAGCAGGTCATATGCCCTGATAGGGGAAAACTGAATCCAGAACTAAAAATTATCACAAGTAAATTGATCAGCCTGGTTGACAGTAGATCGTGGGGACTGCGCTCTGAGTATGTGGTAGCAAGGAGGAAGAGGAAAAGGGCCACATGCTGAAGGTCATCCCAAGCAGCGTTGAGTATTGATGAGTGTACTCCGCAAGAACCAATGAAATAAATGACTGAGTGTCTAAAGCAGTGTTCTCATGCCCTGGTCCTTTTCTCACTGGAAATTTAGTTAAGAGGACGGATGTGTTGGGATTTTTGCCCATATTCTCAGCCTGCTAGATTACCAGGAATCGCTAGGAGATAATTCCCTAAAGCAAAGTAAATTGGAAATTGGTATGCCTGAGTTTCAGAATAGCTACATTTGGGGCTTTTTGGGATATTCGCCTAGTTGTATCAATTGGGGATTGATCTGGATGAATACTGAAGATCTCATCAGGCGGAATTGCTGACAAAATAGGGGCATATGCTTTGATTAACTATCAGGTGTACCAATTGGGATTGGTCAGGTTTCATCACTGATTGATTTATAATGATTAGCAAGTTGTGAGGCGATTGATGCCGCCTGCAACTAAAGAATCGATCAGATGGTGTGTGACCTGCCTTAATGGGTGATAAGTCCCATTACATAAGCAGGTTGCTAGCCAAATATGGTTGGTTTACTCGGATTGAGAGGATAACAATTAAGAAACATTTTATGACTCTTTCCATTTAGATCTCAAGGATGTCCAATGACGGAATCCTAGCCAGGATGGGGAAGACCGTTGCTGCTGATATGAGGATGGGTGATCTAATGGCAATGGCTGCCATTTTATCGAAGAGGTGTCAACCAAGGGTTAAACAATCAAATCCCCACTATAAATTCCCTAAGATTCACTTATAATAAAAAACAGTAATTATGAGAACAAAGTTATATAGTTCTAGTGTTTTCAACTGTTATTTAGATTAAGTAGTAAACTATCATCAGCTTCCATTGTGCTATTCTTCTTAAGGATATTATTGCTGTGTGTGATAATTGGGAGACTCTTTAAGAAAAGAGTAAAGATCTGAGCGGATATTTAGAGAAGTGGGTTACACAATCAGGGATTGCTGCTAACTGTGGGTTGGACTGAAGAGACTTTCACTAGGGAATCTCAGCAAAGATTATGTTGGAAAGAATGAGGGAACAAATCCCTAAGATCATGACATTTAAATTATTAAATCAGGAATACTGGCTGAGCGTTGAGGAAAGATATAAGAATTCATACTCAACTACAGATAGTAGTCGTCATACTATTATCAACTGATAATATAATATACTATATAACGCAGACAAAGCGAACAATAATACTGAACAGGTGCAGTAAAAAATTACTAGGGTTGTTTGTTGATAATAACCACTTAGTTAAATTTTTACACAAGGCATTTTACAATTCTGCGTAATGCCTTTGGGCTGAAGAATGCCACTACTACATTACAATGAATGATTGACAGTGTACTGGGTGACCTTCAGTTTACTTATGTGGTCACATATATTAACGACATTCTGGCTCACTCCATGAGTCCTGAACAACACACTATCTACTTGGAAATAGTCATGGCTGCTTTGCACAATGCAGGCTTGTTTGTTAAGCCTTCCAAATGTTGGTTCTATAATGAGGAAGTTGCCTTTCTCGGGAACCTCATTCTTAAAGATGGCTATACAATTCCTCCCAATAAGTTGAAAGCTATCCATGAATGGCCAACCCTGCTAAACCAGAAACAATTATGGAGTTTCTCGGGAATCATTATTTTCTTAAAAATCTTCCCCAGCTCTTTCCCAATTAGCTGCCCCGCTTCACCCCCTCATAGACAAGAATGTACCATTTAACTTGATGACCAAATGCCAGCATACGTTTGAATTGATCAAAGAGGTTTTTTATCACCTCTTGTTCTGAAACATGAGGATCCTGCCAAGCTGTATATCATTGTGTGCAATGCCTCCTCAGTGGCAGTGGGGCAGTGTTTCTCCAAGAGCACTATGGTTTGGAAAATCCTGTCACATATTTTTCCAAAAATTTACCTCTACGGAGCAAACTTGGCCATCTAAACAAGGAGTTGGCAGCCTTGGCACGGGCATTGACTCATTGGAAATATCTGTTACAGGGCTCTCAACATGATTTAACTGTTTGCACGGATCATCAGGCTCTCTTTTATTTCTGTAAACCACAAAAATTAGCGCTTCAGCGTGATCATACCTACTGAGACTTGTGCAGTTTCAATTTCAAATATGAATTTGTAAAAAGTGCGCCTAAGATACCTCCCAATTTTCTCAGCCGCAGCTCCACCCTCTGTCACTCAGACCCAGAGGTAGTGGATCACATTACCATGACTTCTGATTCTCAAATTTTGTCAATTGTTCCCCCTGTTGTTTTTCTGTTGCCCTTGCTCCTGACACCCTACTAGTTACTCAGGTCTTAGATGACCAAATGACCTGCTTTGAAGGTGTAGGGTTTTTCGAGCAACTGTCCCTCCAAAATCATAAACACTCTCTCTACTCCTTGGTGGAGGGACTCATTTATTTTTGGTCACAAATTTGGGATTCCACTCTCTTCAGAGCCGAGGTATTTCGTGCGCATCACAATTCTCCCACTGTCAGCCATCTAGGCATTAAGAAATGCATCAACTTAATCAAGCGGACCTGCAATTGGGCAGGTTAACTAAGTAATTTCTGGCCTGGATTGCCGATTGCATTACTTGTGGTTTGGCTAAGTTGGATCACTCTGGTAGAAATGGGCTCCTAACCCCTTACAACAGGTGGAGGGTCCATGGACATCGGTGTCAGTGGATTTTATTATCAAACTCCCCTGCTCTAAGAAAAATTAATGGTGGTGATGGTGGTGGTGGATTGTTTCACTATAATTCCCTTTTTATTCCCTGCACTTCCATATTTACATTAAAGAATTCACTCGTCTCTTCATGCGCCATTTGTTTTCATATTTGATCTCTCATAGGAGATCATCAGTGACTGTGGCTCACAGTTCATGGCGCAGTCCTAGAGTGAAATTTTTCTTTCATAAAATCTCCCCCTGATGCTCCACAGTGTATCATCCCCAGTCTAATGGACAGACCAAGCGAGTTACCAAGTCCTAGAACAGTACCTGCGTTGATATGTTGCAGTCGCACAGGACACATGGGCTAATGACCTTCACCTTGCTCAAATCGCTTATAACAATGGGAATCACGATTCCATAAGGTTTTCACCTTATGAAGCGAAATTGGGTTATAATCCTTTCTTTTTGGTCAGACCCTGCTTGGACCTGAGGTCCAAGCTGCTGCGGATCATGATGACCATATTAGCTCTACTTGATCCTTAGTGCAGGAACATCTCACCAAAGCCATTGAAGATTACAATTAGTTCACAGAATGAAAGTGACTCCCTGGTCATGACATAACGGTGGGCTCCTATGTTATTGCTCAATATGCGTCATTTGAGAATGAAAGTACCCTCCCATAAGTTTGCAAGTAAGCTTTTGGGCCCCCATTTGGTAGAGGAATACTTGGGTAATAGTGCGTTCTGGTTAAAATCTCCAGCTCACTGGAAACAGCACCCCATCTTCCACGTTTCACAGTTATAACCCTTTAAGGGAATGGTTCCCACGAATCCTGAGCCTATTGTTATTGAAAATGTGGAGGAGACCAAAGTGGATAATATCCTAGCATCCTGAAAGTCCCATCGGCCCATTCAATATCTTATGGCCTGGAAAGGTTATCCGGCTTATGAGAGCAGTTGGGTTAAGGCTTGCAATTGCACTATTTGCATGGAACTGGTCAAAGCGTTTCACAAATCCCACCCCAATGCTCCCTTCCCTCAAACAATCGCAACTGTAATGGAAATCAATTTACCCAAGGCGCACAAAAATGTGGTACTCATGCAGTTTTCCAGTGGTGGTGCCCTTCCTTTGGAAAAAGGAAAGGGTAATGTAAGTCTCAAGGATTGCCCCCTGGTGTCGATTAGGCTCTTTTCCCATTTCAAAGTAAAAAGGCTCTGAAAAGGGTTGCTGTACCCTTGTTCCCAGGGCGACCTCACCCAAGTGGTAGATGAGCGCTGGGTCACATCCCTTTTTCATCAGATCCCCCAGTGCCCACAGTTACCTCAGAAAAACTTGTACATCTGATCAGAAAATTTTGTGCTGAGATCACCAATTAATGAAGTCAATCCGTCTGAAAATGAGTGGAAACAAGCCCAATGATCGGAATCCACATAGTCAAAAAGGGACGAAGATTGATTCATTAAGCGAAATCGCCAGTTGTTTTGATTAGGCCAACACTGCAATTGTCTTAATTACCCTCCCCTCAAAATTATCAGGGATGATCCCCATCATGCAGGTAATGAATCTGACACCATTGACGATAGTTCAAAGCTCCCTTCTGAAAAATTGGGTGTTGTGGATGATGTAATGCTTTTGACTGAATTGAATGGACCAGTGACCTGCCATGGGTGGGTTGGGCATCCCAAACCCATATAGACCAATTAGGACTGTCCCTACGTGGGGTGGCCCTGGGGGATTCCCGTTGCTCATTTGGGCCAGATGCTGTTGCACCAACCATCAGAAATGCAGTTGAGCCTTGGTTTGGGTGTTTGAGGTCAAACTGCCTGTGACTCGGCCTGCCACCAAATTCTTCAATGTCAGTTCCCATTAAGCTTATCTGTCCTATTCCTGAATATTTTTTTGGTTAGGTCGAAATTGAGGGACCTGATCCCTGCTTGTTCCTGCATCAATTGACCACTATTTAATCAGTTGCATCGCACTGAGAAGATTGTTGGTCAATTTTCTTCACTTTCCTTTAAATAAAATTGACTCCAAAAACTATCAATTTTCAATTTTATTGATCTTCCTCTGGCAACATTCCCAATAGCTTTTCTCTGGTGGCCTGTCAGTCCCTATACTGGATGGGCTTTACGGTGTGATGGTCACTATGGCACCTACCATCGTCAACTGGATTCAGCGAGCTAGATACTTCTGGCAATTCAACCCTATTATTTCAAACATCCACCAACAATATACTGGGACTTTGTGGCCTTAAATCCACCATTTCCAAGCAAGGATCCGCCCCCTTATCTCCTTAGTTGAATTGAACCCACCCACCGGTGACCTTGTAGAAAATATGCCTGTGGTACCATTCCCTGCAGCAAGACAACCAGTGTATGGGGTTGTCTCCATTTGGTTCAGTATTGGGTTGCTGTTCACTTAAGCCCTACATCAACGGATTATCATCTCCCAATGTCTGGCTCCCTACAACTTCGTACATGTGGCAATGCCTCTGGCATTCTGGTTTGATTTTTGGGTGCTTACGCATCCTGACTGTCAGGCCAGTCTAAAATTCTTCTGCCGTTTTCATGACAAATACTTTTATATTACACTTACATTTTGGCTTAATTATCTTCTGGATAGCCTCCACCTTGACTGGTTAGCATCAGCCTGGTCGCATCTACCACAAAACCAAGGTACTCGAGTTAATCCTCAAAGATGTGGCATTTTCATGGAATTGGTTTTGATTTTGGCCTCTACAAGTCAGTGTAATAACTTCTTCAGCTGAGTAGATGCTCTGGAAATGTCTGGGAGAAGACATTGATATTGGTGAGGTATACAAGAACTAATAACAGCTTCAGGTTGCCAAGGATAGTGTCCATGGCTCGTTGGAACGTAGCTGGGTCATTAAACAGCCCTTGTGGCATATGGGTTAGTTAACAAAGCCCCTTTGACGTGATAATGGCGCAAATTCCCTGTTCCGTCACAGGCAACTCAATTTTCCAGGAGCCCAAAATCAAGCTTATTGCCTAGAAGTAAAGAGCTCCTCCTAACTGATCCAAAGCATCAACAACCTGTGTCAAGTGATATTAGTTCTTCTTGGTGATACTAATGAGCTTCTGGTAGTCTATCATGGCCCAGTCAGTACCATCCTTCCTTTTGACAGTTAAAACAGGTAGAGCCCATGGACTCTTTGAGGGTTCAAGCATCCCTTGCTCCAGTAGCTTATCAATTCTATCAGTGACAACTTCTTCAGCTGCCCTAGACTAACAGATTGGCCAAGATTTAATGGGGTGATAGTCCCCAGAGTCCACTTGAAGGACCACCCCTCAAGTGCATCCTAAGTCATAATTATCAGCATCAAAAATCTCCTTATTTTTCAAATAAATATATCGCTTGATCCTTCTGTTCTTCCAATAACCCAACTAAGTTTTGCGCAGAACCAACATCATTACGCTGATCTGTGGTTTTACATGTAGCCCGAAAATCATCCAGCGACCCAAACTTGTGAACCTGAATGACCTCATCAGCAGTGATCAAATGTAAATACGCCACTATGTGGTGTCAGTAGATTTTCAATGGTTCCATTTGTAGGTTAGAAAGTAGAACTTGATCTTCATGTCTTGGTAGTATAATTCCTGGAGCCACGTGGGACTCAAGCCGTGATTGCTGTTAAGGGCTAAATATCTTTCCCATAGTGCCCAGCTGGTACGTCCACGTCTACCTCAGTTTTTGCTTTGAATTAGTATCCAGAGGGGATGAATATAGGCCTGGAAGTTTCTGAGTGGCAGCCCTTGATATATGTATTTCTGATGGGAAGGGCTCAGGTCTTACTTTTCAAATGATTGTACATACTGGGATCACCCCATCACTGTATTCAAGATTAATATATTCATGTGCAATGGTTCCTTTGTCACTCCACCAGAGAAAAAAATCAGGATCTGATGTCCCAAAAATTTGCCCATCTCCTCTGTCATATCAACGACAGCACCAAAGTTTCATAGAAAGGCAGTTTTAATTAACAAATCATAATTACTGTTTGGTAACACTATCTTTAAGGCTATCACAACGATTGACCTAAACTGCAAAAGTAACTTGCTGTACGCTCCCTAAAATACCGGGCTATTTAATCCAGCGGTCCCATATACCATCTGGTGTCTACAACTGGCTTTAATGTCAGATTTTCCACCAGCTTTGTGGATTTTATGTTAACTGGGGCACCTTTATCTATTATCGCGCAGACTGATGCTTTGGCTACAATAATTTAATAGTACATACAATCTGAATAAGATGAATCTGAACTGTTTAATGCGTGGACATTTAAAGACCCTCCACTCACAAGTAAACTCACAATACCCTCACTGACTTTAGTGTCTGCTTTGATGATAGTGTTGATTGGGTTGGCGACGCTTACTCCTTGCAAGGACGGTGCATTTGCAGATAGATCCAACTTTTCAGGGGAAATTTGTACAAACATTTGACAAGCGTACGTCTTGGCCTTCATTGGAGATCCTTCTGCCACCACGGTTTTAGCTTGCCCTCGCATCAAAACTTTCACCCCTCCAACCAGCTGCTGATATAATAATGCATCATGTATGAAGGGATTTCTGATGAATAGACTACTACAGATTCAGGTAGGACGTTTAGGGTTGGGATAGCGGATCTAAATAGTCCCGTTCTACTCTGCTCAGAATTTAGTCTGATAGTACTGTTCCTGATCTACACGATGTACTGATAATAAGGGCAACCTCTTTCCAGGTGCCCAAGGCGGCTGCATTTGAAACAATTAACCCCGTAGGACCTGCATCTCTGATTATTTTAAGATGAGCCTTGCCAATAAATTTGATTGTGAGTGATTAGCGTAATTACTCCCAGCTCAGTAGTTGGGCAAGTGGCAGTAAGAAGCTATGAGGAGAAAGTTGAACTGCTGAGGGTAACTTGGCAGACTCTGAACTGAACGTCCAAAGCTCTCCAAATTAAATTGTTTAATGACATGGTGGTATTCTTTTACTCTGTATTGGGTGGAGGGAAGGTTACAGATAGATGGCGTAAAAACTGAACAATATTAAGCAAAGACATCGTCATCCATCATCAGGGTCATGGCATTGTAAAGCTCTTGGTATGACTTCACTGTAAAGGTCATTACAACGCACATGTCGGATTAGGATAAAATTCCCACCACAATTAACATGTGAGCTTCTGACATAAACTGATCAGCAAACATAGCGAAGTTCTCCTTACGCTGAAACCTGATGGTCAAGAACTCAACCTTCCACTTTGACATCTTTCCTGCTCCTCCAAACAATTGCAGCACAGTATCTCTTACCTCTTGATATGAGACAGAACTGTTTGGAAGGTAGCATGTGACTTGAACAGCACTTCCAACACTAAAGGTGGATACTAACAGTTTTGCTTTATGTTGATCTGAGGCTTCATTCCATTACAAACTTAAACCACTTGAGGAACCCATGAATATTCTCATTAAGATCAAATGGAATCAGTGTATCATTTCAAACCTCCTGCATAAGCACTCCTACCTTTAAGTAAAACATCCAAGGAGAGTTAAAATTCTGCATATTCCACTGGTGCAGTGTTTCATGCAGATCCCCTGTCAAAGCAAGCTGGATATGACATTACCAGCTACTGAAAAATTTACCTTTTGTGATTGATCAATGGGTCCCCTTTAGTGAGCACCAATGTAATAAATTTAGTGGTATATTGGAGATACGCCAGAGGGTCTTTGCACAGAGTTAAGCCTACTGAGTAATAGGAATGAAAATATGATAATTGTCGTCCTTGGAACAAAATAATAAATTCCATAAATATGGAGCAATAGCCCCAAAGATACTCTTTCATTTTAATTTAATATCTATGACGGACCCTCACTGTTTTACTCGCTCAAAAATACTACCAATCCTCCTTTTTCATTCGCCCCATCTCTCTTATATGTCAGTGACTTCAGATGATATTGTTCCCTTAGCTTAGCTACTTAGTTAAGCTGTATTATCATTGGCTCTGACAGAGTGTTATATCATTAAACTCTCTACTGCCTTAGTTTATGGCAAATTATCTAATTTTTGTTAAATGTTGACATCACTTTATCACCTTATTTATAGGCAAACCATACTATCCATTATCCCTCAATATTGTTTCACCTTAAGGCGCTCAAATAATCATAACTCCAAATCTTAAATGATGGATTATAAACATTCCTCTGTAAAGACTTAGGGACTATCTATCATGGATTGGTGTACTCTTGACCTGGTTGGGTGTAGCTAACTATGAGCTATCATAACCAAGGAGTTTAATCCAGTATGACAAGGACACTAAAGGTATCCAGGTATAAGGAATGGTGGGCAAGCTGGTTTTAGTGTTGCCTAAAGATATGGTTTTAAGAGGGGAAGTTGAAAGGGAGTTTCTTGTAGGCTGAGGGTGGTAGATTGGTATTGATAACACTTAAATATATATATTTAAGTGTTTGCATGATAAAGAACATTATTATTGAATGCAAAAATCAACCAAATGAATGCCTTGGATTTATTTACCATTCAACATCCTGGACCTACCTGAGCCTAATTGATTTAAAACATTGCAATATTTTTATCTGGAGCTTATAGGATTGCAATTTTTATATGATTTTGAAAGGCAGTTGGAATTTTTTTCAGTATCATCAAAAAAACTTTTTGGTGCGATTAATTAACTCAATATTATCACACTTAAATAAATAAATGATCAATCAGACATTTTCACTAAAATTACTCATTTGATATGCAATTATACAAGCCTACAATGGTTCTGTTTTGTAATTATTGATGATTGATTCCTATGTATGTTTGTGCGCTTAATCCAAAAATGACCTTAGTTTTTCCAATCACGTTAGATTTTTTTTGCAAATCTTAATTTTAAAATGTATTATATGTCAAAAAATATCATAAATTGAGATTTAATGTCAGTGAAATAAGTTTGTTTTATATAATGCATATTATTTTGTAGCTTATAAAAGACATAATATAATATAGAAATATGGAAAAAAACTCTCGATTTTAATCATTGTGAAGAAATCTTTAAGACCAGTTAAATGTGTTATATAGAAAAAAATCACAATTATAAGATGTATTGACTAGTTTAAATACATAGGAAAGCTGCCATCTTTCAGTTAATGATGAAAATGAATCGTTGACATCATAAGCTGGTATATGGCAGAACCCTTTGTCATTAAACATGTTGTACATCTAAACTGTCATTGTTGGAACAACCTTTGGTACATATACTCCATGATTAAAAGTGTTTTTGTTGGTGGATATACATTAAAAAGCAAACATACAGTGTTCAAAATGGTGTCAAGAGGCTATAAAAAATCTTCAGATTCCTTTTGTTACATTTGTGGTGTGTTAAATAAAGGGCAAAAAAGACATCTAACATCATATGTGCGGCAAGTGTATCTTGCATCTTTTGGTATAAAACTAGGAGATCAAGACAAAACTTGGGCACCCCACTATGTTTGCTATATATGTGTTGAGGGACTGGGATGGTGGTCAAAGGGTGAACAACATGTTTTCAGATTTAGCGTTCCAATATTCTGGCAAGAGCATCAAAATCATAGTGATGATTGTTACATTTATTCAACCAGTGTTTACGGTTTCAACATAAAGAATAAAAAGAGCATTATCTATCCAAATCTGCCATCCGCTTTACATCCTGTCCCTCATGGTCCAAATGTACCAGTGCCTATGCAACCAGAACATTTAACTGAAGTTAACGGTTTAGAGATTGAATCAAGTGAAGAAATTGAAGATAAAGAAGAGGAGTACAAACCTAGCAATTCTGCTCCACAACCATTTACACAAACTGAATTGAACGATTTGCTTTGCAACTTACATCAGACTAAAGAGGCTTCAGAATTGCTTGGTTTATGGCTTAAAGATAAAAATTTGTCTCGCAGGTGGCGCTTCATTTTCCTGGTTCTGATATAGAGAAAAAGAAATTTATTCCATACTTTTTGGAATAAGGAGACTTAGTATTCTACAATGATGTGTTTGGACTGTTTAAGCCTTTCACCTTCCATACAAAAGCACTGATTAGAGATTATTCAATGATTTGTCAAAACAAAGATTAAAGTCTTCCTTCTTCACAACAAAAAAGGTATGCGTCAATACCCATAGGGCATTCTGTACACTTAATAGAATGGTATGACAATTTAAAATTTGTTTTCCAGAAAACTAAGTGCAACAATCATAAGTGGATCATGAGTGGTGAACTCAAAGTAATATTGATGATCCTTGGACAGCAAGGTGAATAAACAAAGTTTCATTGTTTTTTATGTGAGTGGGATAGTAGAGACGGAGAAAATCATTAGAAACAGAAAGATTGGCCACAATGAACTTCATTAGAACCTGGAATAAAATATGTGCTCCAAAAACCTCTCATTGAGTCAAAGAAAGTTCTTTTTCCAACTATACATAATAAATTAGGCTTGATGAAGAAATTTGTAAAAGCTTTATCAAAAGATGAAAAGCGTTTCCAGTAAATTTGTAACAATTTTCCAGCTTTGTCAACTGCAAAACTAAAAGAGGATGTCTTTATGGGTCCAGACATTAGAAAACTTTTCAAAGATGTAAATTTTAAAAAAATCAAATGGAAGTTTTTACAAAATGCTTGTGCCGCCTTTAAAGATGTAGTAATCAAGTTTCTGAGCAACAAGAAGGATCTGAATTCCAAGTCTATCGTTGAGACTATGCTGCAGAAGTACCAAATTTAGGCTTTTCTATGTGTTTAAGGTTCATTTTCTACACTTACATTTAGACTACTTTCTTGAGAAGCTTTGTGCTGTTAGTGAACTAGATGGGTGAGATATTTCATCAGGACATCAATAAATGGAAAAGCGTTACCAAGGAAAATGGAATACTACAATGATGGCGGACTATTGCTGGATCTTTCACCAAGATGATCACAGAAGAGCACATGCATGAAAAAGCCTGAAACAGAGCATGGCTGGTCCAGAAAAGATGTCAACACAATTACTAAAATCGTAGCTTTTATTTTCTATAATTCTATATTCTATTCTATTATGTCTATTATAAGCCTAAAAGAGTACATTATATACTAAACAAACCTAATTCTCTCTGTCATTGAGTCTCATATTTGTAATATTTTTTGACATATACTACATTTGGCTAATTAAGATTTGCATAATATTCTGACATGATGGAAAGAAACTAAGGTCATTTTTGGATGCAGCGCACAAACATATATATGAATCCATCATAAAAACTTGAAAATCATGGTGCAACAGAAAAAATGCAGGCCTGTATTATTCTATCTAACAACATCACATATACCTCTTTATTATATGGATGATATCTGTAATTTTGGGAATTCCATTAATGTCATGATTTACCCTGACATCATCCCTTATAGATGCTAAAGCTAAATGTGAGGCCTTCTTCTTCCATATCTTAATTAGCTTGCCTGCATTATCAAGTTCTCCTCATGCTCCCAAGTGCTCTTCTGCAGGATGTCCAGACCACTTAATCAGGTATTGCATTTTACCATGATGTGTTCATCTCCTTTAATAGCATCCACCTCATACTCAGGACGGGGGCCTTAATCAGTGATGGTGCTAGCTCTATTACATTCTGGTGTGGTAGCAACTTCCTTATTTTTTGTGCATGTGGGAACGGTGTAATACATTGTGAATTTTTCAACCTTCAGGCAATTCAAGACGGTAAGCCACCTTTACTATAACCTCTGTGATCTTGATTAGCCCTATGCACCGATAATCAAGTTTCTAACATGGTATATCCTAAGGAATATTGCGAGAATCCAGTTAAACTTAGCTACCTACTTCCAACGCTTTACTAAGAACACACTCTTTATCCAAAAAATCTTTGTATGTACTTCATAGTTTAGATTAGCTAAGCAAAGAGCATGAGTTTTTATAAATGTTTATAAAAACCTCCCAGGAGGAAAGCCGCTTCAACAATTGGCAAAGGTTCTCAGCTTACATCATGCCCATAGTTAGCTTTAAATGGTGAAATTTAGTTGAAGAATGATCTAAAGTGTTATAAAAGAATTGGGCATAGGCAACAACTCAACTCAGTTCGCACTGTTCCGCATTAACATAGCATCTCATATATGCTCCAGCACCTGATTAGCTCTCTCTGTCTGTTCATTAGTCTGCGGATGGTATGCAGTGAATTACATCTCTTGATTCCAAGATCTACAAGGTGCTGTTTCCAAAAGTTTGATGTGAATTGAGACCCTCTGTTATAGATCACTCCTTAGGACTATTATGATCCAGGAATACATCTCTTAAAAAAGACGAGCTATCTCTTTAGCCATGACTTTGGTAGTAGTTCAAAAAATAAGTCATTTTAGTGAATCTATTCACTACCACCAACACTGCATTAAATCCGTGAGAACAGGGGTAGCTTTACTAGAAAATTCATGATATTGACTCCCATGGCTTTTGTGCAATTAAAAGATTGTTGTAAATTGTCCTTCAGGAAGTCCTCTACGAACTTTGGTGCGCCCACAGACCTCACATCCTGCCAAATATTTTAAGACTTTTCTCCAAGACCAGGAAGTAGTAAGTTCTTTGAATCAGTTGGATCATTTATTTCTTTTCAGGGTGTCCTTCCATGCCTACATCGTGGTTCTTAAACATGAATAAAAATTTTAAAGGTCCTTCTATTACATAAAAACAACCTTTACAGAATACTGACTGACACTCTCTTTCCACTCAGCATAACTTTCCGAGCCAAATTACATGAATTAATAAAACAAATCAGATTCACCCATAGTAGTTTCACTCCAATTTCATCAGATTCTCCGCCAGCTGCTCCAGCGTGGGGCAGCGACAAAACTCCCCCAGCCATCTTCCATCCAGCAGTAAAACGCGCTAGGACTGGTTCACCCAGTCATTCCAAACCTATGGGCTGATTCATTCCACCCAAGGACCTGGATGCCCACCTTGCTTGTACCCAAGTGGGACCACACTGCCCCCTAGTGCTCCCCCAGAGCAACATGCGCTATGGCCTAAGGGTCGAATATGGGAAACTATTCCCAAACCACAACCAAGCCATTATTGAAATGGCACAGGCGGGGATGACACCTACTGGCTTTATTGATTTCCGCCCCTACAAGGGGTATTTTGACCTCGGCTTCACCTGCAAAGCTGACGCTGCCACTGCAGCAACTGTGCCCCTGGTATTCCAGGGCACCCCTCTCCCCACAACTAAGACTTGGCTCCCAGCGGACACCACTTTGGTGGTCCAGTTTGCTGGCCTGCCCACCCACCTCCCCCTGAAGTGCTCCACAAGGAGCTGATGGACGGTTTGGCAACCTATGGCTCCAACCCCATCTTACAATTCGTGGTCCCAAATGGGGCCACACGACATGCTAGGCCTTGGGCATATGCCAAAATAAGCCCTGAATTTAATAAAATTGCAGTGGCAATTCTGCCGTGCACCATTATTCCCTCAGCACCTGACCTCTGTTTTGGGCCCGCGTTGAGGGCGGGCGGACAATCTGTCCATCATGTTTTGAGTTAGACCACTCAAAATGCAAGTGCCCATACTCAACCACTTCAAATGGATCAGATGACTCATCTTCTGACCTCCAATCTGTTGCCCACCCTGTAGAATTTCAGGCATGGGGCACAATCATACCTCCTCCACCCCCAAATCCTGTTGCTGCAGCTACACCTGCAGCCACCAATCAGCCTCCTCCCCACTCTAATGCCATAACTTATTCCTCCAATCAAACATTGGATTGGATTCCAGTTTAAGCCCATGCGTACTCAATTAAATCAAAAAAACCTCAACCATACGCTGATTCCCCAATCCAATTCAACCAAAACCCATGGGAATTATAGGCTGAAATTGAAGAATCAGGTAAGTTCATTGAAGAACCATCTATGAAGATCAAGCAGTTCCTTAATGCAGAATGGGTCGTCAAATACCCCCTCAACTTTATACCCCACAGCCAAATGCCAAATCATTTTTCAGTGATCACCAGCTTGCAGTCAAAGCAGCTGCAACACCAGATCGTCATCCCCTGCGTAAAGCTGTCGCTAAATCAGTAATGATACTCAAAGGAGGAATTCCACCTCCTGTTATCCCCACAACCTTAACCCCAAAAAGTAAAATCAAGGTGAACCAGTATTACAAAAATGCAAACATAGCCATCCAGAACATGGCAACTATAGCATGGAATCCAAAAGCAAAAATAAACTGAATCAATATTGCTACGTTCATTCAACTCCCAGACGCCCAAATTAAAGCTGAAAAAGCTTTAACCAAATATCTCAGTGCCATTTACCTAGATGGCATTATCCATGAAATTCAAATTATTAGAGATATTGAACCACATACTGCAGATGTTCCAACACCATTACTGACAGCAGTGACACGCACTTTACTATGGGAGGAAGAAGCTGCTGCCAAAGAGGCTGCCAAAGATGAGCCCCTCAATCACCCCTCCCCTTCTGTCATGGAGGGATAAGCGGCTTCCGCTGCCCACCTGGTTGGTCATTTTTCAAAGCGTTTCACTCAATACGCTCATTAGGGCGTTTTGTTTGAACAAATAGTTACGTTTTTTAGTATATTTTTAGTTTTGGTAATGTCCGTCCTCTGGTCAGCTTGCCTCAAATAAATCAGAATACTGACTGACCCTTCAACGAGTATCCTTTTTGTACCACACACTATCTAAGTTTTGATGAGATCACTCTTCACATTCTGACAGAAAGCATCATTATTTTGAACATCATAAAATATAATCTCCAAGGTCCACTAGTACAAGATGAGATAATAATGCAGAGGAATCCTTGGTCTTCATAAAAAGCTGTCAATGAAACCCAGTAAAATTTCTTTTCATCAGGTATCATGTCAGGACGCTGACTTAGGAAATCTGGAACCACATTAATTTTCCTAGTTTTGTAACCAATGTCCAAGTCATAATCTTCCAGAGTAAGTGCCCATCGTGCCTGACGCTGGTTCAATTGCTGTGGGGTAAAAAAGTAAGTCAAGATTTTATGGTCTGTCAAAACTTTCACTGAATACTCATCTTCATACAGGCACCGGCACCAGAAATTTTTTAACACTAGTGGTGCCCAACCCAAAAGGATTGCCGCCATGCATCTTTATTTCCAAATGGGCCAAACGAAGGAATTATTAGAAATAATTTTTTCCTAGTATGGAACCTCAGCTAACAGTCTAGGAAGCCATATCAGAATGTGAGGAGTTTTGGAGAAGATTTTTTCTGGTGCTCACTTTAGCTGGTGGACCATAGTGAACAGCATCAGGGTGGGAGCCTTTGCGATAAATGGCATAAGGGTGTATAGTTGTGAGTTTTATCTATGAGGCCAGCTGTATCCAACGCCTCAATGTATTGAGTAAGTTGTGTCAGCAAAAGTGATGAGAGCCAGCACACAAATGAAGGACTTGATGCGCCAGCGGGTTTTGTGAAAATCAGGGTTATAAAGAGAAGTTTTTACTGCATTGATGCAAATGCAGCTCACACTAAAAGTGAGATCTTCAATTTCATATTTTGCATCTTCCTCAAAAATATGGGAAAATTGGAAATAGGAATACCCTCAACAAGGGGCTCCATCGCCCCCTGAAGTTGCTGCAAAGTAGGGTGTTAGCAGGGGCAGCTGCAGCCTCAACTGCCTTTTTATTGATATTATTATAAATTGGAAAACCGTTTTTAGTGAAAAATGGTTGGGCCACAATTTGAGAGGATCAACAAAAAATACTCTCAAAGCGAAATAGCTTGATGTGGTATGGCCAAAAATCCTCTTCACCCCATTCAAGAACCTCAAATGAATTGGATTTGGCCAGCACTGGGTCAGCCACTGGAATTGGGGCAGAGTATGAGCTGATTAGCCATGTGCTGTTAGCCATAGCAGCTCAGCTGAAACTGGTTCAGTCATCAACTCAGGATTCTGCAATATGGTCAAAATTTTAGGTAGAATTATTAAATTTAAGTTTTGATTGAATGCCACTTTTGAAGCAGCGCTAATTTGCCCCAAAATTGGAGGCAGGAGGATTGAACCCCATTCAAAAAATTGGGCCAAATGGCTGCAGGCCCAAAGCCTAAAGGATGAGTGGCGGAAGTGGCAGAAGCGGAAACTGTAGGGAACTTGCACTTCAAGTGATCAAGCTCAAAGCACAAGGGGCAGATGGTGCGGCTGTTTTTGACATGTGCCCATAATGGGTGATCAGGGTAGGATCTAATCACCATGTGGTGGAATTGTGAGATGGGCATTGAAATGAAATGGGCAGATTGTCACAAGGGCACGAGGCTCTGCCAGATGATCTGCCTCATTTGGAACCACAAACTGCAAAACGGGGTCTAAACCATAACTGGTTAACCTTCCATAAGCTCATGGCGGAAGCGTTTGTGGAGAGATGGGAGGGTAACCCAGCAAACTGGACCACCAAAGTGACCTCATCTAGGAGCTGAGTTTGAACATTGGGAATGGGAATTTTTTGAAAATAATTTGCAGCTTGGCTGCTGCCACTGAATTGGCTTGCAAATGGAAGCCAAGATCAAAGTACCCCTTAAAGGTTTGGAAGTCAATGAAGCTGGTGGGATTAAAAGCTGCCGTGGCCATATTGATAATGACCCACTTGTGTATGGGAAGAGATTTTTATTTGACTAGGTGGCTGAAATGCAAATTGCTCTGTGGGGGCACCAAAGGGCTTTGGAGCACTGCCTGGGAGCTTGCGAGGTGGTGGCCCAAGTCCCAAAGGGGGACATAACGTCCAGTAGCGTTGGGAGGGTTAGCAGAGCCAGCCTGGGCGCGCTTCAGCGACAGCTAAAAGACACCAGATGGAGGCGCACCACCACCCCTAAGCTGGGGAAGCAGACGTTGATTGAAAGAACATTGATAAGCCTTAACGCAATTGAGGAGTCTTTTTTGTATTTTTTAAAATCCAAACTTGGCTTCAACTTAGGTATCATAGTGAAAGAAAGATCCCAACAAGTGTTTGAGACATTGAACAACGGCAAACATTTCCTTGTCATAGATAGGATAGTTTTATTCCTCTGGGATGAATTTCTTGGAGTAGTAGGCTATGAGATGCAGCCTACTATCATCCCTCTCCTGCAACAAAACCCCAAGAGCGTATTTTGAAGCAATAGTATCAACCATTAAGGGCTTTTCATCATTGAGAATCGACAACATAGGTGCAGAAGAAAGGCAGCCTTTAAGTCAGAAAAAGATTTTTCCGCCGCCTGAGACCATTTATATAGAGCACTTTCTGATGTAAGCCATGTCAAGGGTAACGCAATAGAAGAAAAGTCTTTGATAAAATCTCTGCAAAAGTTTGCCAAGTCTAAGAAACTGCAAACATCCTTCCTGCTATTAGGTGTAGGCCAAGATGTGATGGCATCCACTTTGCTAAGTGCCATGGTGAACCCACTCTTTCCCACAACATAGCCAAGGAATTCAACCGACTCCTGAGCAAACTCACATTTTTAAAACTTCACATGCAAGTTGTACCTTTCTAAGCTGTTCAAAAACCAAGTTCAAGTGCATTAAATGTTCCTCCTGCGTCTTACTGTAGATCAAAATGTCATCAGGGAAGCCTACGCGGAAGTAATCCAGGTAGCTACCCAGCACCTTATTAATCATTTATTGAAATGTACTGAGCTTTTCACAACCCAAATGGCATCACAAGATATTCAATTGTCCCAAATCACGTCTTGAACGCCGTTTTACACTCATCACCTTATTTTATCCGTATCTGATTGATTGCATCCTTCAAGTTAACTTTAAAAAAGGATTGTAGCTCCAGAAAATTGGTCACTCAAGTGATCAGCATCAGATAAGGGATACCAGCTATTTATGTGTATATCATTGAGCTTCTGATATTTTATACATGGCTATAGTTCACCGTCCTTCTTACAAGCAAACAACAAGGTTGATGAACAGGAGAGCGGGAAACCTGTATAAACCCCTTCTCAAGCATAGTATCCAGGTATTCTCTCAGGGCAATTTGTTCCCTCTTATTGCAATTATAGGTAGGTCCAAGGGTGGTCTGCTTCTCTTTTTTTAAATCAATTGCATGATCAAAGGATCCATGAGCTGGTAGTTGCTTAGCCTCCTCCTCTCCAAAAAGTGAAGCCCATTTTGAGAGATACTCAGGGATTTTTCCTTTGCAAGGCTATAATGGACCACCTTGATTTACTGCTGAAAACATGTCCAAACCTTTATGTTCTTCTAATGCACACTCAATGAGCTTATCCTTTAGCTTAATTGTGATAGAGTTCCGTACATAATTGCGCTGGAGTTCAACATGATTCCACAATGTATACCCAAGAATACAGGATTGGGTGAACTACAAATGACCCAAAACTCAACTTTCATTTTACTTACCCCAAACTTCTAGTCAATGTGACGTGAGCAACGGTAAGCTAAAGACAGTTCACCATGCTCCAAGTTTACTTTAATCAAAAGTTTCTTTGCATGCAAGCCCAGCATTTTTAGTGCATACTCTTAGATAAAGATCCAGGAGGCCCCACTGTCCAGCAAAGCCACAGTTTACAAATTTCTCTTTCCAAGTTTAAAATTTAAACTCAATAATGGACAAGATTGCTTGCCATTTTTAATAAAGGAATTGATGGTCTGAGGTTTTTTATGACACTTCTGTTCCCAGAATTCTTTTGGTCTGTTAATATCCCCTATTAGACTTTAGGGGACCTCAATAACTTTGTTTAAGGGTAGCGTGATGGGGTGGTGTCTGATATAATCTGCTAAGTGATCTTCCAACCATTTTTGATATAAAGCGCTCACATTACCTCGTCTAAATATGCCCTCTGAAAGTTCTCCAAGAACTTATGAGTATATTCCTTTAATGGTTTAACTTTATTGTTGAAGGTTCATCAAGGCAATGCATATCTATAATTTGTTACCAATAGAAGACGGCGCAACTAACAACGGCCAATGGATGCTCCATAATCACACAAATTCTCATTCTCTGCTAAGAACCTTATATTCCAGCCCAGAGCATCATCAGTGAGTTATGAGCCCACTGCCATAATTTTTCGCGCGCCAACTAAATAGGTATCAAGATAAGATTTGGAATGTAACCCAACAAAGTAAGACTTTCTTTTACTTCAGCTAAAGTTAATTTCTTTAGTAAAGGGACTGTAGGGTTAATCATAAGTTTATAATTAGCAATATACTAGGTTTACATCTGACTGGGTCCTACTACTTTTTTTATTTATCAAATGAAAGCCGACCAGGGGTTGAGCATTAACAAAGCAGAAACTACAAAATTAAACCTGCCAAAGACATAAACCTTACGCCCTAAATGAGCAGCGGGAAACACAAAAAGCGAGAAAACAACCTACCAGGTGGCACAGCGGCGAGTCACTTATCCCACCATGGTGGAAGGGGAGGGGATAAGGAAGATCATCATCAGGATCAATATTGTAGAGGCGGATCAATGCTGAGAGCAAGGAGGTTAAGGCAACCGCTGGATGAGGGTCCAGGTGAAGTAGATAGTTGTTGAGATCAACAATTTAGGCCTAGAGCATAGCCACTATAAGTTTGGGAACAAGGTGTTCATACAGGATGCAGGCATTGGGAAGTTGTTCCAATTCCAAATTATTGTCTCTTGTGTTTGTGTGGATGAAGAAAAATCTGCCATCTCAGTGACATGCTTTACAGCAGTGGTGGCAGTTTCATAGGGGCTTTGAATTTCCTCTTTTGCAGTAGGAGGAAAATCAGAGGGGATCAAGGGGTTTCAACACTTTTAAAGGTTTGTAACAGATTTTGCACACATTCTGTGAGATCAGAGATTTTTGGTTAAGGCCAACGCGACCTTAGCAAGCTGGTATCGTTTTAGAAAGGGGTGGCATTGGGTTTAAGGACAAATTGGTTGGTCGGGGCTGGGGCATCAAGTCTGTATTCAGATAGGGTACTAAATCAATTGGATAACCCAGTGGTGGGACAATTATACCAGATATAGTCAATTCATCCAATAAGATCCAGGGATTTAAATTGACTTAAGATGATTGGTGGTAGGTGACTTTAATTTGTGTAGGTTTGGGGTGGAAGATTTTCTGAATTAAGCATTGGTCCAAACCCATTTTCAATTGATTGGCCTGGGTGTACATTGGCCGGCATAGATTTGGCCGGCTTGGATTGGCCAGCTTGACCTGGGCTGCAAATTTTGTTGCAGAATCATTGAGCTCAACCTGGGGTGGTGGGGGCAGCCAACATCCTTACTTTAACGCTGTTGGTATGTTCTCATGGGTGGAGTTGGCTGTGTTTAAGGGTTTGAATTGTAATGACATGATTATTTTGTGTGGTCCAACTCATGGCAAAAGGGACAAATTTTGCAACCATTATTGATGTGAGCCCAAAAGAAATGGGCAGGTGCAGATGGGATATAGGTACCCAGTGGGATGTGCTGGGTCATGTTCAGCTGGTGAGGAGGTAATGCTGGCCATTAGCCTGAGGTGCTGCGAGGCATTCATCACCACTTGGGACAATGAATTGGAGGATAGGGTTATCGCCATAAGTGGACAGCCCCAACAGCAACTCCTCATAAAGTATATGAGGGGGAAGGTGTGAGGAAGATTTTCCAAGGTTACCACGAGTGTGGTATCATCTGGGAGACGTGTTCAGGTGGTGGTAATGGTGGCGTTTTTATTATATTAATGGCGTAGCTGCAGCAGCAGCTTAATCCTCTTCAGTGGGAAAACCTATGTAAAATAGCCCTTATAAGAGCGAAAGTCTATAGATCCTGCCAGTGCAAAGGTGGCAGTTGCCAGCTCATTTATTGCTTTGTCGCATATGGAAAGAAATGTCCATATTTGACTTGAGGCAAAAGTGGATAGTGGATCGAGGTAGGGCTAAAGGATGGGTTGGGTTGGGTGGAATTGTGCGAGGTGGAGTGCTAAGTCTCTTGGAGGGACATAGCGACTGGATGTATTTGGAAGGCTTAATGGGCCAGTCTGCATGCGTTTTCAAGCTGGGTGGTAATGTCTAGCATGTGTAGCCCTGCTGCCCCCGTGTGGGGCAGCAGGTGGTGGATCTGAGGACATAAATTGGGTAAGTAATGTGGTGATGTAGTGGTGGTAAATTGACTTTTTTCAAAATCGCTTGAATTGATGTCAAACAGAAAAGTGAGTCCTACTACTTCTTTTTTGTTGTTTCATATTGATTTACTGTAAAACCATCTTCACCAGTAGTTGGTAACTTTTCAGCAAAAAAACAGATATAATAGCTCCTAATAAAAACATGGTGGAAAATTCATTATAAATCATGGCAGTTTTATTTAAGGGGCTGGTATACTACTAACCTGGTTGGGGTTAGCTAACCATAAGCTAACATGACCAAGGAGTTTAATCTCATATGACAAGGACACTAGAGTTTTCAGGTATAAGGAATGGTAGGTAAGCTTGTATTCGAGTTGCCTAAAGATATGGCTTTAAGAGGGAAAATTATAAGGAAGTTTCTTGTAGGCTGGTGGTAGCTTGGTATTGATAACACTTTAATAAATATAGGTAATAGTTTTTGCATGTTTTAAAATATTTTTATTGACTGCAAAGGTTAACCAAATGACTTGGTTTTATAAACCATTTAACTTCCTGCACTTACCTAAGCCTAATTGATATAAAACAGTGCACTATTTTTATCTTGAGCTTAAGGGATTGCAACTTACATATAATTATTAAATGCAGTGAATCGCTAAGTCTCATTGTAAATTAGTTTTGGTGTGATTAATAGACTCAAAGTTATCAAAATTGAGAAATTTAAATAATTCACCAAACATATCTAAAACAATTATTCATTTAATATGCAATTATTAGATCTAACTTCATCTCATAACCTCCTGATCAGATGGGTAATATATTTAATTTCAGTAATTCATAAATATCAGGATTTACCCAGACATTAAAGTCCTGTCATACCAGAATCATGACGCCAGCAATGAGCGCCACTAAAGAAATTTTGGCCAAAAAAATGGTCTTGTTCTTCATTTGAGATTATAATTAAAGTTACAAAAGCCTTTTATATGAGGAGAATGGATCTGACGGTAGTGATTAAAATATAAACTCTTTTAAGATAAGAGTAGAGGCTGTAATATCTGGTCAAGTTACTTGACCAATGGCTTCCAGCCTTGATCTTCCAGATCACAAGTATATGATGACTTAGTATAATGGATAGTATAAACTGTACAAAACTCATATATTTTAAACTATAAAATTATTGATTTGCTAAAAAATTATTTATCATCTAAAATAAGAGAAAATTTATATGGCTTGATATTTACTACGCCTTTACCCATGCCACCTCGCCTCACATCACTACTTAAACAGTGGTTCATGATAAAGGTCTTTAGAGGGTCTACAAATGATTAGGCGTCCTGCTGTAACCCAAATCGGCCTCATGGACAATGCATATTAACACAAATTATTTCAAGACAGCGTTTCCTCTGATTGTCTGAAAATAGCCAAACCTTTGCTTTTCTTGAGCAACAGTAGCACATACTAAGGCAGTTTGTACCAGTAATTAGAATAAATTGATTGCAACTTGATCAACATTTAAAACTAATTTTGACTTGACCAACAAAGCCTCTGATCACAGGTCATTTAGTCAAATATGATTAAGTGGAACTTCAAGGCCGCAAAATCCTAAGTTTCATTTGTACTTAGAATATTTATAGTCCTTAATTGCTGATATTTTCTGACATGGGATATAATAAATTAGTTGTAATTTAATATTATTATCTCCTATATCTAAACTACCAGATGATTTCAGTCAAGTCAACCATCATCAATAGTGTGTGGCTTCCATGCAAGTTAGAAGCCATTTAGTCTTAGCCAATCCCAACAAAACAAAGGCAACTCAAGGGCTTCCTGGGGATAGAAATCTTCCTCAAGAAGTTCTCCCCCTCTTTTGATCAACTAGCAGCTCCCCTGAATTTACTGCCTGAGAAGAACACACCTTTTAGGTGAGTACCAGAATGCCAACAAGTGTTTGACTCTATTAAGGCGGTTTTACTTACCACTCCAGTCCTCAGGCATGCTGATTTTTCCAAGCCCATCATTTTATCTTGTGATTCATCATCAGTTGCTGTAAAAGATTTGCTCCTCCAAGAGCATAATGGCTTTTTAAATTTTGTTACATACTCTTCTCAGAAGTTCTATGCCTCTAACAAGTCCTGGGCAATATATGACAAGAAGTTGGCGGCTGTGTCAAGGTCATTAACTGACTGGTGCTACTCCTCCAAGGGCAAAGCATGAAACTACTATGCTCACGGACTATCAGTCCCTGATGTATTGCATAAAACCTTAGAAGCTTGCCCGCCGTTAGGCCCGCACATACCACGATCTAAGCAAGTTTTATTTTTGAATTTTTTAAAGCGCCTTGTATGTCTTGCCAGATATGAAAATAGAAGTCCGTCCATAAACAGCATATAAGAGCTCTCTGACCTCAATGCCATTGTTCCTGCCTCTCAAATCTTGACGGTAGCTTCCTTCTTTGTCTCCTCTTCCTATTTGTCAACAGATGATCCCCTTCTTGATCATGTACTCGCTGCCCAGTTGACCTCCTCAGCAGTGATCACTATTTGGGAATCTAGAATCTAAAGCTCATAAACATACTCACTATGCACTAAAGATAGGTAATCTTTTTCAGAGAATGAGTTTATATTCTCCCACCTTTTGTGAACATGTGCTTCATGTTAAGCATGAGACCCCAACTGTGAGCATCCTGGGTCCAAAAATGCGAGTTATTGAAAAAAGGAACTATAACTGGCCAGGGCTTTCCAAGGAGACCTCTGCTTGGATTTTTTGTTTTGTAATGTGTGCATGATCAAAATTAGATGGATCTGGGAAAAATGCCTTTTGCACCCGTTGCAACGAGTAGAGGGCCCCTGGACCTCTTTATATGAAAATTTTTATTGTAAATTGTTACCCTCCAAATGGTACAATGCAATCATGGTTGGTTGATCGCTTACCAGGTTTGTACTCTTCATCCCCTGCAACCAAACAATTACTTCTTAAAATATGGCAACCTTGTTTGTGACTAACGTATCTTTATATTTGGACTACCAGGGAGATAGTGATTGACTGCGGCCCCCAATTTACTGCTTAATTGTGGAGTTCCCTCCTTGATCTCCTACAGATCAAACCCTGTAGGTCTAATGCTTTTCATTTGTTGGAATTTCATTTCTAGTTGATGTTAGCCTTGGATAAGGATTAAGCTCAGCATTAACCTCGAGTTTGGGTCAAATATTAGATCTTGCTCACCTAGGTTATAGCAAAAAATGTCTACTTTTGTAGGATTTATGCTTACAAGCTTGAGGAGTTCTCTGAAGAGCAGAATTAATCTAATTAGTTTATGTTGTTTATTTTACTTTTTACTAGTTGGTACGCCAATCTAATAGCGAGTGAATTTGTAATTATTGATACAAACTTATTACACGATGAATCTAACAATTGAATTACCTTTTTGAGAATTGAACCATTGCTGAAATAATAAAACAAAAGAAGTTTTAATCAAAAAGTCAATTGATTGTCATTATGAGACCACTTTAGTATGTGAGAAGGAGTTTTTAGAAATCCATTTAAAAACCTACAAACACAAATATGCTGCCTCACCAGTATTATATAAATTATATTTAGAAAGTAATCAATTACCCATAAGCTGACAGATGCCATAGTAATAGCCTATTGTAGACCAACCGCCACTGATACAGCCTCAAGCAGTTCATACAACCCATACCCAGTTCCCCAGTATATTTCTTGTGATAATTTTAAACCAATATGATCACAATATTAATATTTTGACCACCCTATTTAAGAAATGACTTTTTTATTATAATAAAATACCTTCTTTTACCTACTTTTATCCATTCTTTAAGATTTGAAGTGACAATTCACTTTTAAAAGTGGGTTAAAAGGTCCCCAAGGTTAGGTGCTGGTTTAATACATCTTGGAGTGGTTGGCACTACCAACTCCCAACATGGATCTTCAGAATACCCCATAGGGATTTGCTCAGTCAGTGGAGCCAGAGATGGAAAAGTGGGGATTAACCATGAGGGTGGTGAAGCAAGGGTTAGGCCTCCCAGGAAGGGGGAAGAGAACCACTGAAGCACCAAGAGAGGTTAATCTACCAAGGTGAAGTTGGTGATCAGCTGGATTGGGTAGTTGCCTTTAGACCTGTAGTGAAAGGTGTTCTAATGGAGACAAAAGAGCAAGGGCCAGCAGTCTTCATACTTTATGACCTGGCACATTAATAGAGACCCAAATGTAGAAATTTGCAAAATTTACATTAATGGGCCAGCCATGCCGTACTCCATATAATAAAGGCAAGTCTGGAGCAGTCTTAATGCGCTTCATAAATTTGGACGATAAAAGCGTTATGAGGGAACCACTGTCAACTATGGTGAGAACTGGTATATTATAAACATGAACTGTGACATGGGTAATTAGACTTCTAGTCAGGGGATGTATCTTGAGAAACATGGGAAAGTCATTGGAAGTAATTTAAGTAAATTAATATCTTTATTATCAATAAGTACAAAAACGTTTTTCTTCAGGTACAATAATTCCAGGTTTGTTCATGGTCCTGGATGTTTCTTGAGGCGCGGTAGTGATGTCAGCATGTAGTGCCTCGTCCTTTATGCTGATTTCCCGTTTCCTGCCTCCTCAGAAAGTTGTTTCTAGCATTTCTTGGCGCCATGTCTAAAACATTGCAGTAGGTGCACTGGGGTTAAAATTTTTTTCTGGTTTTCATCCACATGGATTTGAGGATGGATGGAGGAACCTATAAAATAGTCTTGAAGTGCTAGGTCAACGCAGGGATCTCTTTGATTGCTTCCTTAACTTCTCAAATGCAGGTAAAACCATTTTTTTGGCCAATCATATGCATTTGAACCTTGAAAATTATATTTTAAATTTTGCTTTAATACCTAAATCAAAAACCAAATTCGTATTGTTCAAAAAAGAGCAAAAAATGACTTCTCAAATAAGCCTAAAACTTACAATGTCGATGCAATCAACGCCTGCTGTCCTGGATTGGGGTTGTGGTGTGCTGCCATCTGGCATCCTTCGGCCACCATTGAAGCATGCCTGGGATAGCTCTGCTAGCCCTTCCAATGCTACCAGGCGTTATGTCCCCCCTTGGGACTTGGCCCACACCTCACAAGCTCCCAAACAGTGCTCTGGAGCCCTTTGATGCTCCCATAGAGCAATTTGTCTTTTGGCCTCCTGGTAAAATATGGGAATCTTTTCCCAAATGCTAGCGTGGCCATCACTAAGATGGCCATAGTGGTTTTTTAAAATGCCAGCTATATTGACGTCTGCCCCTTTAAGGGGTATATTTGATCTTGGTTTCCGATCAGAAGCTAATGCAGCAGCAGCATCTACACTGCCAATAATTTACAAATAAATCTATTCCCACTGTTTGCATGTGGCTCCAAGATGAGGCTACTTTAGCGGCCCAGTTTGCTGATTTTCCATTGTTTCTCTCTTCTAAACCCTTCACTATGAACTGATGGAGAATTTGGCATTTATGGCGCAGATACCATCTTGAAGTTTGTAGTTCCCAATGGGGCAGGTTTGTTGATAGGGCCTCAAACTTTACAACGATCTTCCCTTTCCATTGTGACACCCACCTTGAAATTCCGACCTTCATGGTGATCAGATCCGAACCTGAACACCCTTTTAGTAGTGTTGAAAAATGGCTCCGCCATATGCTCCTTGTAATTCAAATCAGATCATTCAAAATGCATGTACCCCACAGCTTCCACCTCCACCACAAGCACTGCTCCTCCTTCTGGCATCAGGTAGGCTGCTGCCTTGCCCAAATTTTTCAAGTGGTTTGAAATCCACCCAACACCAAACTTAGCTATATCTGGCGCTTCTTCCAAAGCAACAGTTAATCAAAATTTCAAATTTTTTAAAAATTTGTCAGAATTACAAAATCCTAAGCTGATGGCTGAGACAGTATCAGCTGAGCTGCTGTGGCCAACTATTTCAACCAATCAGGATCTGCCACTGCACTGACTTTGATGGCTGGCCTGGCATTAGCCAATTTAAATCCATTTAAAGCTCTCAAATGGATTGATGATATGGATCAGCCTTATAAGGTTAAGCCTAATTTCGCCTTGGAGAATTTTTTTGTAAATCCTCCCAATTCACATCCCAGCTGTTTGTGATCTAGAAATGGTTACCCCAATTATAAAAATATCATAAAATAGTGATAGAAGCAGCAGCAGCTCCCGCCTACATCCTCCTCTGCCAACATCTTCATGGGGCCATGGTCACTTGTTGAGGGTATTCCCATCCCAAATTTCCCCCATGATTTTGATGAGGATGAAAAATATGAATTTGAGGAGCTCACTTTTGGTGTGAGCCATGCTTGTATTGATGTAGCAAAAACCTCTCTTTCAAACTCCAATTATACCCAAACCTTCCAGTGCATCAAGTCTTTCACTTGAGTGCCTGCTCTAATCACTTTCGCTGAGCATCAACTTGTATAATACATTGAGGTGATAACATCGCCGGCCTCATTAATGAAGAGAAACCCCAATTATACCTCCTTATGCCACAGTTTGCTGATGCCCCAAACCCTATGCTGTCCGCCATGGCCCACCAGCTAAAGTAGGCGCCGGAAAAAATTCTCCTTAAAGCATTCTCACCTTCTTATATGGCTTCCTAGGCTGATAACTTAGGGGCTATATTAGGATTTTTTTATATTATAAAAATGCCTTTATTTAGCTCATTCACAAATAAAGATGCATGGCAGCTCTCCCTTTTGAGTTAGGCACCACTAGTGCTAAAAATACATTTGAATCTTAAAATAAAATTCCAATATGGAGATAACAGAGGTAATGAAGTCATCTAAGGTAATATAATTGATGGTAATCAAGGGCTGCTCTTGAGTGTAGAAATGGCTGGAGAACTCTATTGGGATCTTTCAATATTAAGGCAGATATTTATGAATGATTTTTTGATTGGCCAGAGTTTGATTGCTGCTAAACTCTTGGATTAAGGCCGTACAGACCTGTTATCAGGAGTTGAACGCTTTCAAGTGGGGAATCATGATCTTCCAAGCAATGATGTTATGGAAGGAGTGGATATGCTTCACTTTTTGACAGTCGGTGGATTCTAACATGTAACTTTCATAAGCATATAGGAAAGAGGCAATTTTTTCTGGCCACGGGCAAACCTTTCTTTGAAACTAGGTTCAAAGTTAGTTACAAGAGGAGTGTAGAAGTTGTTAATGCCAGAAATTGGTGCCAGCATTAAGATCTTGGTCTCTGCATAGTCATGGGGGCTGATGATCCAAGCATTTAAGGCCCTAGAGGTATCTTGGATAAATTCCAAGCTTTGGTTGAGGGAGGTAATGGAAGCCTTATGGGCAACCTGATTCTTTAGGTTCTGAGTAACGGCACCCTGAAGGAAAGTTGACTCTCAGAGTTTTGAGATGAGTTTCAAACTCTCATCAAGTTTGCTTGATCTGAAAGAAGCAGCTACCAGTAAGATTAACGAAGGCGCTAAAATTATCCATTTCATCTAATAATGCCTCAATGGAGACCCTAGGGTCGAGGTGGACTCCATCCACTCAGAGTTTTCATCCCTTTCTATATTCTGGATTCAATTATGTAAGGAAGCTAAGGCTGACAGAACATCATTTAGCCAGGGTCTTCAGGGTCTCTGGTGGTAGGTGATGCAGGGCCAGAGAGCCTTTGAGGCCCATGGGGACCTTCAGGTCCTTTGGGTCCCTTACATCCTTTAGGATCTTTAGGCCCCCTAGGCCCTTCAGCTCATCCACTTCTGGAGGTGTAGTCATGAGAGGCCTGTTTTCAATAGTGTTGTTTCAGTGTGAGTACCAGATCTTTGACTTGGTGGACGAGCTGGTTCCAGCAGCCTTAAGGCGTTGGATATGCTGACACAGTTGGTATTTGAGGAAGCCAGATATCCTAATATCAAAATCCATGTTTTTTCTCAGGCTTCTTGATTAATTGGCGGTTATCAATAATGGCTTCTTGGTTGTTGTGGATGAAGGAGGAGGCCACAAGATTAAATAAATGACATGGATTTGTAAGGTTTGGGTGAGACCCGGTTATTAAAGGACTTCATGATGGTGCAACCTGATCATCTGGATGAGGTGATGAATATTGAGTGAACAAGTTCTGGATGTAGCACTTGGTTCCCAGGTTTACTTTTCCCACTTGAGCTGGTCTGAGGTATAAAGATCACGCATGGTAAAGGACCAGGAAAAGGCGTGGGAGTGGCTAAAGCGGGCATCTAAAGGGTAGATGCCATTTATTAACTGTTTTAGAGTGTCATTAAGATTCACGTACTAAAGTTAATACTAATTTCATCAACTGAGGGCAGGGAGAACTGGGATGTGGCCTGAACGCCTAAACTCTCAGGCTTCATGGATTGCACTCATACCACAAGGTACTAATTCATAGAGAAATGCTTTAAATTAATCATCTGATTTATCTTTGTGACTGCTAGTAATCTTCATTAAAAGTAATAAACATTTTCACTTAGGATATCTCAGAGCCCCTATAGTGAGCACCACTTCTCTCAGCTTAACAGCTCCCTTGACTGTTTCCAAAATATGAAAGTGAGTTCAATAGTTGAAAATTAGTGGAGAGGTCAAAAATAAAAAAGATGAAGAGAATATATGCTACTTTAATTTGTTAGAAAGTGTCAATACATATAGAGTGTATGGGGACATGGTGCCTCAGAAACATTCATGGCCCGTAGGATCATGATCTTTTACTGCCTTCCAGATCAATCGCCTGGACGGTGCCCTATTGTATTACATCGTCCTATAACTGTAGTGGCGGGGGTGGTGTCTCTTAAGTATGGGAAGCGGGGACGGGATTCCTGAGAGTGATTCCATCATTTCTCATTTGTGTGATGCTTTTGATCAAACTCTAATTTGTGCTTTCAGGATGAGGTTATGTTTGCGCTGATTCAAGAGTCAATCTGTCAAAGCTCAATTTAAGAGCAGGGATTTCGTCTTGCTTGTCATCTCAGATCCTGATACTTAGCTCCTTGCAAGTTTACTAAGGTTGCTATTCTCATACAGTGACTTATATTTGTATTGTAAAAACACGTGCCATCGAAATCTGGCGCCTAAGCGCCAATTTTAATAATGATGTAATCCTACTACTTGTAGAATATGATGTATGACCATATGATTTTACCTTCTGAGATAACGGTTTACCTTAATGTCTAGTTCTTCTTATGGCAGCAGTGAATATGAATATAATCCTTTCATTGTATAAAGTATATATGAAGCTTGGGAACAACTGGAAAGACTCCCTGGAATATATAAATTTATAATGTTCAAATATTTTAGTGAACCTTTTATGCTGAGGTTAAACTTAGCTTGATTAGCAGAGGGTAAGGTGACCTCAAAAAGTTGCATGAAATTTTAAGCTTCCATGCTGCAAAGGAGTCACTTCATAATATGTTGTGTTTATCTATTGAGGTACCTTCTTAACGGACCAAAGGATTAATTTTCTAAACTAAAATTGTTTTATATCTCTTTAGATAAAAGTTTTAATGTAAAGCTTAGAGGCCTTTTTGTAGGCGCCATTTGTGTCAGCTTGTCAGTTTTTTAGACAGTAGGATGAGGTTTCAATGGTACTTAAAGCTTTTAAATTTAAAGAGATGTTAAAGAGGACAAAAAGATGGGTTAAACAGTCTAATTTAAGGAACTATTTGTTGATGTTTACAGGGTAAGTTGGGGCGCGTTGACATGATGACCTCCATGGTTCCCTATAACCCTGTTTTCCACGACATTATGTATTAAATGTTTAGTTGAGGACTTCATAGTTCTCAATTGGCAATACCTCGTAAATGCTTTGATTAAAGTCATTATTTTTGTAATAGGAAGCTGAGAGGCTGATCTATAAGGCATAACCACTGTTTCCTGTATGTGTAAGGATTACTGTTAGATTTATAGAAATGCTTTTGTTGGCATATTTTTTTAGAGAATGTTCAATATTTAGCTTATCAAAGTTTTATTTGGTAGCTATAATCTTGATTTGTTTATTATCATAAACTTGACCACATCTTTAGGCAAATAATCCAGAATCACCTTTGACAACATTTTATGATAATTAAACATCTCCAAGCCCGTGTTTAGTTAAAAAAAGCAAATAAACCTAGATAAAATAATAGCTTTAGTATAATGGTTACAACATCATAGAAGTATGTAAGAGCCTCAAAATTAAAGGGAGACAATTGATAAGTCAGACACTTTAATTTCATGTAGGACATCAAGGTCTTTCTAGGCGTGTCTGGGTACACCCAACAGTTTATGCCTCTTTTTATATGATTGTATGATAGTTCTCTTTTGCTAAAAGATTTAATCTTGGGAACTAAACAAGAATAAGATTTTAGTGAGCCAGGTGAAAACTTTTAAGAATACCAATTTTAGTATATCTAGATCTAAACATGACCATTTACCTACTTACAGATATAAGCAATATTATAATGTAGCTATCTAAAAGTACTTTTCTTTCTCGTTGCAAACACTTTTGCAACCTATTCAATTCAAGACTGAATCTAGTTTGATAATCTCACAGAGGAGATTAGTCTGCGCCCATGTCAGGGAGCAGTTGGGCAAGCAAGGTAAGAGGAGCAGGTGGAAGGCCCGCGGCCTCCAACGTTCAAAAACGCCCCAGAGAATCCAGCGGAATAGATAAAAATCTTAAAAAAAAGCGGTCACAATTTCCCCGGAGATACTAATATGGCAAGCACAATGCAACCAGTACATCAACACGCCACACTCCCAGCCACTTTTGTTGGTGAAATTTGGAGTCCATGTGTATCTGGACATCCAAAAAATGGCCTTATGGGAAAAATTTTGTGAAGATGTACACAAAGTTTTCCTGACCACGGTGTACATTACACCTCACTCCATGTCACGCAGTTGGCTGGACCTAGGTTTTAAAAGCAAAATAGCAGCAGACAAGGCTGCAGCAGTGCGCGTAGTGGTTGACCTCCCCGAAGGGCAACAGGTTGTTGAAACTAAACACACCAGATGGACAAAATCAAACCAAATTTTCCTCACGTTTGACTTTTTGCCTACTACGGTAAAACGTGACATTTTGGAGCAACACCTGAAAGATGGTCTAGCCTTATACAGCGAAATACAATCTTTTGAATTGCAACGCTTCACACTGATGCCACACCTGTGCACTGGCAAAGCCATCGCAGTTTTGACCCCAACTGAGGAGATCGCGAAGGACCTAACCCAGAGCCTGCACTCCACTTTTATCAATATTGCAGGGCATACCACCCACCCATTCCGGGTGACCATGGACAGCGCGCCCCCCATTTGCACCCACTGTGATGCGTTCAGCCATAAGGCGCATGAATGCCCCATCAAGGAGGGCGTCACATTCCAAGAGCACCCCTCAGCGGCCATGGCCAATGGAGAGGCGCACTACAAACCAAATGCAAGCACCAAGGAGGCTTTCCCATGGGGAGCACAAGGCTGCTACCTATTGGTAAAGCCTATCTCCCCGCAGGAACAGAAGAAGGCCAAGCAGGCCCATAGGGCTGCGGCCAAGGAAGTGTCCAAGGCCACCACCGCTATCCCACACTTACAACACCAGGAGGACATGGAGACCTTCGCGGTGGAAGCAACTCAGAAATCCATCATCCAATCAGATTGGGAAGCCCATGCCAAGCGGGCCACTCAATCTGAGGATCCAATGGGAGATTTGATCTCACCCAATCATTGCACCCAAGCTCCAGTCAAAACTGACTTGGGACCTATCCCAACTGAATATTCTTTTTTGACCCAGTCGATGGTGCACCAAACTTGTCTGCACCACAAAAAATTTGTACGACATTGGGGAAACAGAAAGCGATGGCCAAAGCCAACATGACTCTTTCCGCAAAAATCAACAAAAACTCCAATAGCGTTGCTGCTAACACCCACGCTGCTGTGAAAGCCCGTGGACCTGGAAGAGGCTGGGGGCCCAGGGGCTCACCCCCTCACACCTAAGGTGCGATGGGGGAAACCTTCACTCTAGGTACGTTGAATATCGCTGGACTCAAGGCCTCCCCGGCCTGGGCTAGGAAACTGAGTTTTTACAACACAATTTACCCGTGGATATCCTGGCCATCCAGGAGTCCCACTGTCCATGAGGTTCCAAGGAAGCTTGGAAAACAATGCTCTCCCATCCCTATCTTTTTGGTCGAAGCACTGTGGGGTGCTAATTCAGAAGAATAGTTTTTTCAGATTCACATCCTCAGAAACATTCCTAAATGGCTGAGTGCTCGTCATCACCTTCTTGTGGGCTGACATAGCGCACGCAATTGTCAACATCTATGCCCCAAACGATGCACTTGAGCGTCAGGAATTTTTCTCATTGGTCAAATCCCTCCTGCTACCCCCTGATTCTTTCCTAGTCGGCGACATGAACTGTTGGCTAACCTCACCAACGGACCGGTGGCCTCCCTCACCCCACGCCCCAGAAGGTCACATAGAACTACGCGTTCTTAGGCCACCCTTAGGTTACTGGATACGCTGCCGCGACATGCCTCACTGCTCGAAAACATGACGCATCCCCACATCCACAATGGCCAATTAAGGTCCATGACCCATATCAACCTTATATTAACGCCGGCGAAATTCAAACCCCACATCTCCCACTTCAAAACAATGAAAATGGAATTCTCTGACCACCAAATGGTCTTGATAACCTACCACCTACCTGTCACAGTTGCTAAGGCCCCACATTGGTGCAAAATACGCCCCCTCAAGCTCGCATTGCCAGGATTTTCCACGTGGGTGGAAGAGGCAACTTTGGCAAAATCATTTGTTGAACCATTTTGCATGGACCCCATTTCCACATGGGCAACTTTCAAAGAGGACACCATCTGCCACTCTCGCCATCTCTCCTCCAGATGCTCATGAGCCACATTGGCGGTTATCTCGCGCGCTCTGGAAGAATTGGCACACTTGGAGTCCAACATTCCAGCTACAGGATACAGCCCTGCATGGGGCCAGAAGTGGGCGGAGGCAGCTACCCACTTCAACGCGCTCAAAAGGCAACACAAACATCGGGTTTGTGTTCAATACAGGGCCACACACATCGCAAAAGGTGACAAGTGCACCACATATTTCTTAAAAAAAATTTTCGCACCATGCCAGAGCGTGGCCTGCACACAGGCGCTAAGATTGGATAATTCCATTGCGGACACACCAGCTGAAGTGGCAATCGAAATGCAAAGATATTACTCTGAGTTATACCGAGCTGAACCAATTCAGCCAGCCAAAAATGGCGGAATTTCTCAACTGAGCTCATATTTGCACCATTTTCAGATACCCAGAAATAATGAATTTAATTACCCTGAACGAATTATGGACAGCCATTCGCGGTGCACCAAGCCAAAAATGCCCAGGCCCAGATGGCATTCCATATGAGTTCTACAACAAATATTTCAAATATATATCCCCATTGCTGCTCGCCTCACTTAACCAAAGCCTGTTGGAAACGCGCCTCCTAGCCAGGAGGACATGAGGCCTTTACTGTCACACTCTTCAAGAAAGGGGATAAGCTTGACTTAGCCAACTGGCACCCCATCTCTCTAACAAACACAGACACCAAAACTTTAACAAAAATCATGGCTAACCGTTTAGGGACTGTAGCATCTGCCACCATCTCCCCAGAACAATTCGGTTTCATCCCCAGAAGGTCGATTTGGGATAATGTGCACTCCGTGGCTAATGCATGTCAGTCCACAGCCTCTGGGGCACTGGTATTCTTGGACCAACAAAAGGCCTATGACAGAGTAAACTGGGAATACCTAAGGGCCTGCCTCCATCAATTCTGCCTACCCCCCGCTTCATCAACTGGGTGATGCTGTTCATGGAATCTGCAACAATGGCAGTGCGTGGCCCAGGCAATCTAACGGAAGTAGTCCGCCCTCAAAGGGGCTTGTGACAAGGGGACCCCCTCAGCCCACTCTTATACAACTTCAGCCTTGACCCACTACTGCGAAATGTGAATGCCCAACTCACTGGGATCCATGTGCCAGGCCAAACCCCAGTCAAGATGATGGCATTTGCAGATGATTGCGTGGTGGGGGTGTCTAATAATAAAGATGCACGCGCGCTTGAAGCCCTCATCCAGGAATATTCCCAGGTAGGCAATGCGGCACTGAACGCCTCCAAAACCAAAATCATCCTCCTTGGTCGGTTTCAGAACTTCTGGGCCCCAGCAATTAGTTCCCAACCTGTCCCATCTGCTCGCCCACGTCCACGCCTTACTAACTCAACACACACCGCTCCACTGGTGCTCCCCTTCATGCCACGTCCTACCATAGGACTGGTGCGCCATCTGGGCGTGTGGATGGAGGCAGGCGGATACGCGTCAGCAGTAATGGAGTGCCGTATACTGGACAACGTGACGAAGTGAATCGCCTCTCTCAGAGCCCACCCTACTACCCTTACTGGCAGGGTTGTTCTAGCCAACTCTATGCTCCTATCCAAAGTCTGGTTCGGAGCCCATGCCATCCCCTTCTCCCCAAGCTTCTTCAAATCCCTGTATGCCTTGCTGCAAGGATGGCTTTGGTCAGGACGCCCTCCACCAGTACGGCTAGAGGTCATGTTTGGCCCTCATCATCAAGGTGGCATGGGCCTGCTTGACTTCAAAGCCCATGCTGCCAAGATCCTGGGCACCTGGATCGCGGCTGTCACCGCTCCTACACTCCCATCCCAACACTGGTCCCGCGCAGCCCACTCCAACTTCTCCTGAGCCTTGGGCCTCAACAATCCATCAAACCCCCACTCCCTGATGAAATACCTTGCATCACACACATCGGCCACAGGTCCTCACGGGACTAAAACCCACTACAAACGAATCCTACTCTCCATGCGAAGCGCAGAGTGGAGAATTTGTATTAGCGGACATACAACCCAAAGAGGCCGCCCCTCTCCTCAGTTCACACAAGAGGTACAGGGGCTACCCATCCATGATGGCGTGATCCCCATTCGGCCCCATGTCCTATCCAGAGTGGACTACCTGGACATGATGGACATCCCTTACTCCATTGAGACCCAAAAAACTATCTGGAAATATGCACACCATCCTCTGTTGCAGCCTCAAGTCCGCTGCCATGTGGCGCTGCCTGAGGCGGGTGTATCGTACAGCTGAGCGCTCTAATGCTTTACACTCATCCTGCATCGGTTGTGGCCAGTATGGAACGCTGTTTCACCGCCTGGAGAAGTGCCCTACCTCTAAAGTGATATGGCGCGAAGTTCAACGTCTTCTGGGCCAGGATCAAACGCATCCCTTCAGTCTGTCAAGAGATATATTTGCTTTATCAATGGCCTCCCCCCTTCCACCCTCCCTCCGTGCTCTGGTGGTTGCAATCGCCATGTGGACTATCCACACTATTGTCTTGGATGCCATCGCCGGATCCATCCCCACCCTCCCTGAAGCTGTCCACAAATTCCGGTCTCATTTGGTGGACCACTTTCAAGTGTGGATGTTTGGATAACTCCCACCACGTCGCTGACAGCTGGTCTCCTCCTGGTTCCCAGTCTGGTTCATCAAATCAGACCCCTTCCTCCACACGGCTCAATAGTGGCTACGGCCCCTTCACACGTTCCCTCCCCCTCCCCATAAGTGGCGTTCCCGCTGGCAACAAGAGATAGCATCGCTTCTCTGGGGTGCCTCCCCTGGTACTAAGTTTGTCTGTCCTGAGTCATATTCAGAAGTGTCTGTCCCATGGTCGGCCTTCCCGCAATAAATTATATCTAATGTAGCTATCTACAACAAATAAAAGAATATGGGATTAATCATCTCATAGTATCTCCAAGTTATACTCCAGTGCTGAAAAATATTTAGCATCACCTAGACTGCTTAAGAAGCTACAAGCTCTTCATGTATCCCCAACCTTACATTTTTTAGTACTAGATGGTCCCAGCCCCAACCTTACATTTATGTGTCACAATTTAGCTTTGAATGGATCAAACATTGCTAAAATAATTCATAGATATAAGGCAAGTTTGGAACCAACCCTAATGTGATTTATTGAGAGAAAAATTAATCAGCCTCAATCCCCAATGAGCTTGTTATCAATTATTAATAGTTGGCAACAAAACAAAAAGGTACAAAAGTCAATCAAGCCAATGCAAAATATTGCCTGCATGAAAATGATGTGATCTAACCTCATTAATTATTAATAAAATGAGATTGAACCTAGATAGTGACCCCAAATCTACCTCCTGACATAACACAGCTCTGATTTAAGGTACATTGGATGTGGATATCTTAGAGCTTTTATAGAAACTGCAGCAACTTTTCTAAGTTAATCTGATGCAATTTAAAGAGTTTATCTTCTATAACAATTCAAACTAAAGCTTATATGTTAAGGTAATAAGCATATAAGGATTCCCCTACCCTACATTCTTCATGTAAAGGGTGGTTAGCCTGTAAGTGTAATTCCTGCTTCCATTATAGTTCAGTTTTGTTGACACAAGTTTGGAACCTGTGCTGGCTTAAAAATTCAGTGCGGTATATTTGTCCCAAGGTCGACCCACCTCAATTACTCTTAAATTCTTCATGTACTTTTTCTACAAGTTCCCAATATGTCAGATGTTGTCTAATCTCTCTGACGTTTTTTGGGCTTTATTTTGTTATAAGTCCAAATGGCGTGGTCCCCTATGCCGCGAAATCAGTTCTTATCTAGAGCCCCAGCAACTAGCATTCCTACTGCTCTGTGTGTGCTGTCCATTGCAGCAACATGTTTTACACAAAGAGAATTGTGTGCAGTTATGCTAATATATTTTATTTGCAAAAGTAACTTGGGCTTGAGCATTGGCGTGCCTACACAACAGTATTGCCTTTCATAACATGAAATTGAAACATAACATTAAAAAACTTTCCTTGGCCTCTATACTAATACATGTTAAAACTGCTAAGCATGTATGCCTTCTTCACCTGATATAATATGACCAACACTATGTTAATAAATTTTTATCCTTCCTCTTTGTGTTCCTGGAGATTTGCCACCTTTTGAAACCACATTTTGTCCACTCCCAAGATGTCAAACCTGATTTCATAAAATCCATCCTGTGCCACTCTGGAACCCTCAGAGGATTAACAACTTTACATTTACTTTTGAATGGCTCCAAGTCTGCTCACGCTTCCAACAGCTATTGGGGTATCACAGCCCCTACTTGAGCAGTTGGACGCGTTCATCTCTACCTACCTGCCAAACTAGCTGTCTGGGTAGTGAGGCTACTTGCAAGCCAACCTGCCTAACCTCCTTATTGGAGAAATATACTGGCTTGGTACATCATTCTACTCCAGAGGAGTCTTTAAATGTTGCCTGGTTAGCGCTACTGTCCATACAGCAAAGCAACTTATATGTGATAGAATATGCTGCCCACTTATATACCTTATCCCAGTCTGACCGAGCTTTGCTCATGCACTTCCCACATAGTACCATCAGAACTTGGGCCCTGAATTACAAGAGCCACTGCGACCACACAACTCATGAATATCTTGGAGGAAGAAAAGCTCTTAACTAGCCAGGTGGAGCATCATCTGTCTTTTGGCATTCACAAGAGAGGTCCACCTCCCAAGCCTGCATCCACAATCAAAGCATCTCCACTCCCAGTGAGAACCTACCCAGTCATAAAACTCCCTCGCCTTCTGCAGAGGTAGCAAGTCCCTTGAGAGGAACCCCTTGAAATGACAATTTAAAAGATGTGGAGAAGCCCTAAACCTGCACCCCACTCCACAACGTCTTATGTTTATTAATAAAATTGGCTCAAACCCTTACTCTTAGTTGGTTATCACAATTACAACCAGTTGCAAAAGCCGTAATGACAAGGTGATCCAGAAGCCGTTAATGTTCTGGTTGGCACTAAAACTAAAGACGACTTCATTGAACTTGCCTTGGTTAAATGGCTTAACTTGATAATTTCCTCAAATGGGAAAGTTAGTCTTATTGAAACCTTAAAGACCTCGCATAGCTGGGTCTTAAAAAATTTGCTCTTCACTGAGCCTTTATAGATTTTGAGGAGCTTTTCTGTGCACTGAATAAAGTTCCTTTATTATTCATTCTAGGTATGAGGTAATAGTACAAGTATTTTCAATTTTTTTGTGATAGGAAGCGGTCTGGTCATCTTATATCATGAAGAAAAACCTGCCTTTTTAATGGACTTTTGCACTGCACCCAATATGGGCCCCTTCCTGGGGTAAGCACCAAGCTCCCATGTGAAAATCAGTGCAGCAGTGTAATATTTAGCGCAAAGGTTAAATACACACTAAACACAAGGTAATGTATGAGGACAGTAACCTTGACCAAAAACCAACTGAAAACCTAATATTCAGAGTAAGGGTTAGTTCTGATCATATATTGGGAGCACACTTTAGTATTGGATACTTCCAGTGGCCCAGAGCTTGCTAATGATAAACCTTCTAGATTCTCTGTCTCATTTTCTCCCGTCAAAAATCTCTTCCCCTTGAAAATCCTCTTCAGATATGATTACTCTTTCAGAGAACTCATTGGTGCTTCCAATTGTTATTAAGCACCTCAAAATGACAGACTAAAATTGTAATATCCAAATTGAGTCAGAAAGTAATAGCTAAGGTTGAGATATTTTCATATAAGGATGTAACATTCTTGATGCTGAAAAACACCAGCTATCCACCATAAAAAATAGATGACCCTCTTACTGGTGGGTTTATACTAGCATGGTGGAGTGTAGGATAGCAAGCTAATTTTAAATAGTATGTGATATAGGGATTATGGCCACAGCGTCAGAAGCCAATAGTTTTAGGAAATAAGAGATGCGGCGATGGGTTTTAATGATTTAAGTAATTTATTTAAGGTATGGCAACCAGGGGACAGACATTACCAATGATTAAAGAGCTAAAAAGTTAATTAAATAAAATAAAATAAAGTTGAAACAAATTAAATGGATCCAATTGAACTGTAGTGAAATAAAAACAACTCACACCAGCCAAGTTGAAAGCTAAACTGTAATATAGCCATGGCGGAGGGTGAAAAGGGATTATGAGGCTCTTTATCCTCATCTGGGGGACATGTAATGAGACAAAGCTGTGGGCGCATTGTGAAAATGGGTGTCAAGGTAACAGAGATGTGCTTGCAACTCAATGTGTGCAAGAAGGAGGGTGTAATGTAGGTGATAATGGACTTCTAAGACTCAAGGCGTACTATAGGTAGGGTGGCAGTGGTTGCAAGTTTGTTACAATTAATGTGGGCTTCAGGACAAGCTTTGTGACCACCTCAAATTTTAGAATTGCTGTATGCACCACCTGATAGTAGCATAATGTTCTTTTTTATGTTATAGGAAATTGGTGGTAGTGAGGATAGGAGGTAACAGACTAGCAGTCAGTACTGCAACTAATTTTGCAACAGCTTTATGGGTTGGGTGACATTCAGGGGATCAAACTGCCTCTTGACTTTGTTGGTGGCCACTTTTGATTGGGGCAGCACAGGGCTGGGCACATAATGGTGCTTTGGATATTGGGACGCTTATTCAGCATTAGGTAAATTTCAAAGAGATGAGGCCTAGCCCATTTGGCTTTGGGGATAAGATCACCCAATTTTTAAGCATCAACTAAGTAATCCCATCGATTTTGGTTGAATTTAAAAATTGGAGTAGATGCATGTGGGTGAGCTGTGGTGGGTGGCTTTGTGTATTATTTAGAATTTGTGCAGTCCATTCTGACTCTTGATTTGTTGGTTCATGAATAAAGGTTTTTTGAGTTAGTTTTTGATTAGCTGATTCAGTGGTTTCTGTAACTACCACCTTGGTAAAGGTGAGAAGGATATTGTCACATTCAAAAAACGTAATTGGATGAGCTATGGGGTCATCATGCAAAAACTTGATTGTGGTCAAATCGGCTTGGGTGATTGAGATCAGCGCCATTTTGAATGGTTCAGGACAAAACAAGTAGGTCATATGTTGTGTCTTCCATTCACGTGCGCCCAGAAAGAATGATTAGTGACAGAGGGGATAAAATTATGAGGGGGATTGAGAGGGTTGCATCTGTTGATACTGGATGAATAGTTGCAGTGGTGTGGGGGCCAGCGAGGTGGGTGGCTCCATTGGGAACCACAAATTGTAGTATGGGATTAAGCCATATTTCAATAATTCTAGAAATGACCTCATTGTGTAAAATTTTGGGAGGTAGGTGTGTAGAGAGGTCCTTAGACTGAACCACAAGAGTGGCATCAGTGGGCAATTGGGTATGAGTATTTGGGAGGAGGGTGTCCTCAAACACCAGTGGGATGGTTGTTGCCACTGCAGAATCAGCTTCACTTGAGAATCCGAGATCAAAATACTACTTGAAAGGGTGAAAGTCGATGAATCCTGCAGGATGCATAACAGTCTAGAATAGTTCTTTAATAGTTTTGTCTGAGTAGGGGAACAACTTATCATATTCAACCTGAAGGCCAAATCACATGTTGCTTTTGAAGCACTAGGGGCAACAAACACTACCTGGGCTAGGAAGGATGTAAGATTAAGTACTTAGGTGGGACCTAGCGTCTTTAATAATTTAGTGGGCTTGCTGACCCATCCTGAGCACGTTTTGGCAATGGCCAAAAACATTATGAGGTGGCACATCACTGCTCACATGGTGGAAGCGAGCATCAATTGCATTGACATAGGTATTGTGAACAGGACAATGATGAGTAACTGTTTTTACAAAATTTAAACTACAATTCAACCAAAAGTGTGAGAATCAAGATGGGTATCTAATTAATAATAAATAAATATTTTGGGTTACTAGTATAAAAGCTGGAGCTGTGTGGCAGTGTGACTATTATACCAATATAATCTGCTATCTAATTATTAGTTCCAGTATAAAATTGAATATCTAAAAATATTGTAGTCAGATGGTTGGTCAAGCTCAATTACAACTATTCTCCCAATTAACCACACATAAGCTAAAAAAGAGGTGTGGGGGCAACTTTTAATTGAGATGTTGAGGCCTCCAGTCCATAAATCTGCTGAGATTTATAAAGACAAGGCATGCACTTAATTGATAAAACAACCATTAATAAGATCCTTCAAAGTGTAGTCATCCATAAATGTCTTCCCACATATCTCAAAGGCCCCTTTCATAAATGCTCCAGCTTGATATTTAAATTTAAATTTATTGTGGGAAGGCTGACCATGGGATGGACACTTCCGAATATGACTCAGACGAGACAAAACTCAGTACCAGGTGAGGCACCCCAGAGAAGCGATGCTATCTCTTGTTGCCAGCGGGAACTCCACTTATGGGAAGGGGAGGGAACGTGTGTAGGGGGCGTAGCCACTATTGAGCACGTGTGGAGGAAGGGGTCTGATTTGATGAACCAGACTGGGAACCAGGAGGAGACCAGCTGCCGGCGACGTGGTGGGAGATATCCAAATATCCACGCTTGAAAGTGATCCACCAAATGAGACCGGAATCTGTGGACAGCTTCAGGGAGGGTGGGGATGGATCCGGCGATGGCATCCAAGACAATAGTGTGGATAGTCCACATGGCGATTGCAACCACCAGAGCACGAAGGGAGGGTGGGAGGGGGAGGCCATTGATGAAGCAAACATATCTCTTGACAGACTGAAGGGATGTGTTTGATCCTGGCCTAGCAGACGTTGGACTTCGCGCCATATTACTTTAGAGGTGGGGCACTTCTCCAGGCGGTAAAACAGCGTTCCATACTGGCCACACACGACACAGGATGAGTGTAAAGCATTAGAGCGCTCAGCTGTACGATACACCCGCCTCAGGCAGCGCCACACATGGGAACGGACTTGAGGCTGCAACAGAGGATGGTGTGCGTATTTCCAGATAGTCTTTTGGGTCTCAGTGGAATAAGGGATGTCCATCATGTCCAGGTAGTCCACCCTGGATTGGTTTGGGGTCGAGTGGGGATCACGCCATCATGGATGGGTAGCCCCTGTACCTCTTGTGTGAACTGAGGAGAGGGGCGGCCTCTTTGGGTTGTATGTCCACTAATACGAATTCTTCACTCTGCGCTTCGCATGGAGAGTAGGATTCGTTTGTAGTGGGTTTTGGTCCCGTGAGGACCTGTGGCTGATGTGTGTGATGCGAGGTATTTCATCAGGGAGTGGGGGTTTGATGGATTGTTGAGGCCCAAGGCTTGGGAGAAGTTGGAGCGGGCCGCGCAGGACCAGTGTTGGGATGGGAGTGTAGGAGCAATGATGGCCGCAATCCAGGTGCCTAGGATCTTGGTGGCATGGGCTTTGAAGTCAAGTAGGCCCATGCCACCATGATGATGAGGGCCAAACATGACCTCTAGCCGTACTGGTGGAGGGCGGCCTGACCAAAGCCAACCTTGTAGCAAAGCATACAGGGATTTGAAGAAGCTTGGGGAGAAGGGGATGGCGTGGGCTCCAAACCAGACTTTGGATAGGAGCATAGAGTTGGCAAGAACAACCCTGCCAGTGAGGGTAGTAGGGTGGGCTCTGAGAGAGGCGATTCGCTTCGTCACGTTGTCCAGTATATGGCCCTCCATTACTGCTGACGCGTATCCTCCTGCCTCCAACCACACGCCCAGATGGCGTACCGGTCCTATGGTAGGTCGCGGCACAAAGGGGAGCACTAGTGGAGCGGTCTGTTTTGAGTTAGTAAGGCGTGGACTTGGGCGAGCAGCTGGGCTGGGTTGGGAACTACTTGCTGGGGCCCAGCAGTTCTGAAACCGACCAAGGAGGATGATTTTGGTTTTGGAGGCGTTTAGTGCCGCGTTGCTTATCCGGAAATATTCCTGGATGAGGGCTTCAAGCGCGCGTGCATCTTTATTATTAGACACCCCCACCACACAATCATCTGCAAATGCCATCATCTTGACTGGGGTTTGGCCTGGCACATGGACCCCAGTGAGTTGGGCATTCACATTTCGCAGTAGTGGGTCAAGGCTGAAGTTGTATAAGAGTGGGCTCAGGGGGTCCCCTTATCGCAGGCCCCTTTGAGTATGGACTACATCCGTTAGGAAACCTGGGCTGCGCACAGCCATTGTTGCAGATTCCGTGAGCAGCATCACCCAGTTAATGAAGCGGGGAGGTAGGCGGAATTGTTGGAGGCAGGCCCTAAGGTATTCCCAGTTTACTCTATCATAGGCCTTTTGTTGGTCCAAGAATACAAGTGCCCCAGAGGCTGTGGACTGACACACATTAGCCACAGAGTGCACGTTATCCCAAATCGACCTTCTGGGGATGAAACCGAATTGTTCTGGAGAGATGGTGGCAGATGCTACAGTCCCTAAACGGTTAGCCATGATTTTTGTTAAAATTTTGGTGTCTGTGTTTGTTAGAGAAATGGGGCACCAGTTGGCTAAGTCTAGCCTATCCCCTTTTTTGAAGAGTGTGACTGTAAAAGCCTCATGTCCTCCTGGTAGGAGGCGCATTTCCAACAGGCTTTGGTTGAGTGAGGCTAGCAGCAATGGGGATATGTATTTAAAATATTTTTTGTAGAACTCATATGGAATGCCATCTGGGCCTGGGCATTTTCATTTTGGCGCACCGCGAATGGTAGTCCATAATTCGTTCAGAGTAATTAAATTCATTATTTCCGGGTATTGGAAAATGGTGCGGATATTAGCTCTGTCGAGAAATTCTGCCATTTTGGCTGGCTGAATTGGTTCGGCTCAGTATAACTTGGAGTAATATCTTTGCGTTTCGATTGCCACTTCAGCCGGTGTGTCCACGATAGAATTATCCGATCTTCGCACCTGTGTGCAGGCCACGCTCTGGCATGGTGCAAAATTTTTTTTGAAGAAGTATGCAGTGCACTTGTCGCCTTTAGTGATGCGTGTGGCCCTGTATTGGACACAAACCTGATGTTTGTGTTGCCTTTCAAGTGTGTTGAGGTGGGCTGCTGCCTCCGCCCACTTCTGGCCCCATGCAGGGCTATATCCTGAGGCTGGAATGTTGGACTCCAAGTGGGCCAATTCTGCCAGTGCGCGCGATATAACCGCCGATGTGGCTTGTGAGCATCTGGATGAGAGATGGCGATAGTGGCGGATGGTGTCTTTTTTGAAAGTTGCCCATGTGGAAATGGGGTCCGCGCAAAATGGTGCAACAAATGATTTTGCCAAAGTTGCCTCTTCCACACATGTGGAAAATCCTGGTGACGCTAGCTCTGGGGGGCGGATTTTGCACCAATGTGGGGCCTTTGCAACTGTGACGGGTATGTGGTATGTTATCAAGACCAGTCAGTGGTCGGAGAATTCCATTTTCGTTGTTTTGAAGTGGGAGATGTGGGGTTGGAATTTCGCCAGCGCTAGAATAAGGTCAATGCGGGTCATGGACCTTAATTGGCCGTTGTGGATGTGGGGACGCGTCATGTTTTTGAGCAGTGGGGCATGTCGCGGCAGCACATCCATTAACCCAAGGGTGGCTTTTAGAACGCGTAGTTCTACATGACCCTGTGGGGCGTGGGGTGAGGGCGGCCACCGGTCTGTTGGTGAGGTTAGCCAACAGTTCATGTCACCAATTAGGAAAGAATCAGGGGGTAGCAGGAGGGATTTGACCAACGAGAAAAATTCCTGACGCTCTTGTGCACTGTTTGGGGCGTAAATGTTGACAATTGTGTGTGCAACATCAGCCCATGAGAAGGTGACAACGAGCACTCAGTCATTTAGGAATGTTTCTGAAGATGTAAATTTGAAAAAATTGTTTTTCTGAATTAGCACCCCACAGTGCTTCGACCAAAAGGATAGGGATGGTAGGAGCATTGTTTTCCAAGCTTCCTCGGAACCTCATGGACAGTGGGTTTCCTGGATGGCCAGGATATCCACGGGTAGATTATTTTGTAAAAAACTCAGTTTCTTAAGCCCAGAATGGGGAGGCCTTGAGTCCGGCAATATTCAGCATCCCTAGAGTGAAGGTTTCCCCCATCCACCTTAGGTGCAAGGGGGTGGGCCCCCTGGCCCACCAGCCTCTTCCAGGTCCCCACGGGCTTTCACAGCAGCACGGGTATTAGCAGCAACACTATCGGGGTTTTTGTTAATTTTTGTGGAAAGAGTCGCATTGGCTTTGGCCTTCGCTTTTTGTTTTCCCGACGTCGGACGAATTTTTTATGGTGCGGATAATTTTGGTGCACCGTTGAGTGGGGCAAAAAAATTTTTTAGTTGGGATAGGTCCCAAGTCGGTTTCAACTGGGGCTTGGGTGCAGCGATTGGGTGAGATCAAATCTCCCATTGGATCTTCAGATTGAGTGGCCCGTTCATCTTGGGCCTCCCAATCTGATTGGGTGATGGATTCCTGAGTTGCTTCCGCCATGAAGGTCTCCATGTCCTCCTGGCATCGTGAGTGTGGGATGGTGGTGGTGACCTTGGCCGCTTCCTTGGCCGCAGTCCTATGGGCCTGCTTGGCCTTCTTCCACTCCTGCGGGGAGATGGGCTTTACCAATAGGTAGCAGCCTTGTGCTCCCCACGGGAAAGCCTCTTTGGTGCTTGCGGTTGGTTTGTAGTGCGCCTCTCCGCTGGCCATGGCCACCAAGAGGTGCTCTTGGAATGTAACGCCCTCTTTAATGGGGCATGCATGTGCCTTATGGCCGAACGTGTCACAGTGGGTGCAAATGGGGGGCGTGCTGTCCACGGTTACCCGGAATGGGTGGGTGGTGTGCCCTGCGATATCAATAAAGGTGGAGTGTGGGATCTGGGTTAGGTCCTTCGCGATCTCCTCAGTTGGGGTCAGAACTGTGATGGCTTTGCCAGTGCACAGGTGTGGCATCAGCATGAAATGTTGCATTTCGAAAGATTGTATCTCACCATATATGGCGAGACCATCTTTCAGGTGTTGCTCCAAAATGTCACGTTTTACCGTAGTAGGCAAAAAGTCAAACGTGAGGAAAATTTGGTTTGATTTTGTCCATCTGGTGTGTTTAGTTTCAACAACCTGTTGCCCTTTGGGGAGGTCAACCACTATGCGCACTGCTGCAGCCTTGTCTGCTGCTATTTTGCTTTTAAAACCTAGGTCCAGCCAACTGCGTGACATGGAGTGAGGTGTAATGTACACCGCGGTCGGGAAAATTTTGTGTACATCTTCACAAAATTTTTCCCATAGGGCCGTTTTTTGGATGTCCAGATACACACGGACTCCGAATTCCACCGACGAAAGTGGCTGGGAATGTGGCATATTGATGTACTGGTTGCATCGTGCTTGCCACACGAGTATCTCCAGGGAAATTGTGACCGCCGGAATTTTTTAGATTTTTTTCTATTCTGCCAGATTCTCCGGGGCGTTTTCAAACGTTAGAGGCCGCGGGCCTTCCACCTGCTCCTCTTGCCTTGCTTGCCCAACTGCTCCCAGACATGGGCGCAGACTAAACCCCTCTATGAGATTATCAAACTAGATTTAGTCTTGAATTGAATGGGTTGCAAAAGTGTTTGCAACGAGAAAGAAAAGTTCCATGCTCCAGCTTGATATTTCATTTAAATTCATTGTTATAGTAATATAAAATTAAGTTCCCCTACAGTAAAATGGGGTAATGACTGACAGTCTGCATTATCCCATTTACATGATTTTAAATACTGAGCTAGCGCATGGGTATATGCAGTGCTTTGTAATTGAATTGAAATCCGCACCAGCGTTTCAAAATATTTCATGAAAGTCATAGCTTCTTTACTGATACAAGAATATAAAAATGAGGGGATGCGCTAGTATCTTCCCAGAAAGTTGAGAAATTGAGAAAGCCCCATGGGTGAATGATATGATATTATAAGATAAAAGGATGGATGGCAAGTAAAGGATCAGTTGGACACCTTCACTGTTAACATCTTATGCTAAGTTTTAACGAGAGTACTATTAAATCATTTTGATAGTGTTGTTAGTCTCAGGACGGTAGGGCGTAAACAGTACTGAGAATACACTCATTAAGTCATTAAGCTGGAAAATAATCTTTAGTTAAAATTGGTCCCATTATCCATCAGCAAAAACTGAGTGTGTTTATATTCTGATATGTTTGGATGATAAGCCCTGGATAGCTATGGAGAATTGTCCCAAATTCACCGACCATGATTATTAGTTATGATTATTTGAGCGCCTTAAGATGAGGTGATATTGGGTCAGAAAGGGATATTATTGGATTGCCTCCAAACAAGGCAATGTTGACATTTGATGATATAAAGTAAATCTCATTAAAAGAAAAGCAATAGAGAATCTAAGAATACCATACTATGACAGAGCCAATGAGAATATGTAGGAACTTAATAGTTTAAATAAATGGAACGGTATCATCCAAATGCACTGATATAAGCAAGATGGGGCAATTGAAGGTGGAGAAATGTGAATAAGGAAGAGAGTGATGAGCAGAGGAGATATGCAATAATATGTTAAGTTAAATAAAATAGTGACATTGGGGTAATACCTCCATATTTCATTAAGTTTATTAATTTGTCTTGGGGATGATGATCTTCATATCATCCGTCCATTACTCAGTTATACTTACCTGTGCAACCCTCTCAGCGTATTCCAAAGATATTGACAAAATTATAAAAGAAGGTAACCATGCTGATAGATAATATCTTCCAATATAAACTTAGATGGCATTGTGGCGCCTAGAATCTGAACAGCTTTGGCCTTTGACCACTTAGTTAGTTGAAAATATCCACAATTAAGTATTTAAATGTCCTGATGTATTAGCCAGAGAACCTCAACGTAAATAATAATGGTATGCCTTGTGAAGTTGGGTTCAACCAGTTTATAGGAGGTGGCTTTTTGATAGGGCCCTTCCACCTGATATTCCTTACAACAGCGGAGGTTTTATGAACATCAAAGTCTCATAGATTCCCAATAATGATGCTGTTAATATAACTTAAACATTTTCTTGAAACTGCTGTGCCCTGGTTGGCTTATGGTCCTTAATAATAATACCAGTTTTCTCCAGTGGTCAGGGTATAAAAAATTGCTGGTTGTAAGGTGTTTTATAAAGCTTACCATCCTTAAACACCGTGTTAGTTCTTAGATTTTAAGGATCACCTAAATTTCACATGTTTTTGCTATAATTTTGGGTCATCGTCTACATTTAAATTATTCGCCATTTAAGCCACTAAAGTCATGGTGGGCAGTAGAGATAATCTGTTTGTTTTTGTTCTTGACTCTGGGTCAGCTCTAAATTCTAAATTTTATGCCTGAAATTTCAGATCCCAGAGGGATTATCATTGTTAAAATTTATGGGTCTTATGGATTGTTCACAACTGCTAACCCTTAAATTTATAACTGCACAGGTTCAATGTTGTGCAATCCTTCACGTTGTCTGATAATAGTATATATATTGATTGATAATAGCATAAAGACTATTATCCATAGTTGAATAGATCACTAGTGTTAGATCCAACGCTTGACCAGTATTCCTCCTCAAAATACTTAAGATGTCCTTAATAGGGATTCAAACCCTTTACCGCCTAACTTGATCCTCACTAAAATCCTTGTTTATAGATTCTCTCTGGTGAGCCACAGTCAACAGCAATCCCCAATTCAGCTCATCTTTTCTTCTCTGGATCCAAGCTCAGATAATTACTCTTTATCCTAAAGAGTCTCTAAAGCACAAGCAAATTTAAAAAAGAAGAATAAAACAATAAAGGATCTTAAATTTCTCTTTTAGGTAATCTTGTAATTTCTGGTTTTTAGATCATGATTTATGATTTTTAAGTTAATTCTAAGTAGAAATTATAGTGGGAACTTGGCGCCCAACCCTCAGTTGGCACCTCATCAATGAAATGGCAGCCACTGCCATTGAATTACCTATTATCTTCTCATCAGCGATGGTCCTTTCCATCCTGGCTAGGATTCCATCATTGGAAATCCTTGAAACCTAAAATGGAAAGAGTTGGAAAAAGTGTTTTTAACATTTTCCCCTCAATCCCAGCGGACCAACCATATTCTGCAAGCGACCTGCTTAGGTAATGGGACCTATTACCCATAAAGGCAGGTCACAAACCAAATGATCGATTTTCTATTTGCGGGCTTGATCACCTGCCTTGTAACTTGATTTTTAAATTCCCAATTGGTCAGTGATAAAATATGACCAATCCCAATTATTACCTGATAGTTAACTCATTGATCAGCTATTAGATGCCCCCATTTCATTGGCAACTCTGCCAGATGAGATCTTAAGCATTTACCCAGATTAATCCCCAATGGATTTAAACCAGGTAAATTAGCTAAAATCCCCTGAACATTGTTGCGCTGCAATCAGGGTCAACCAGTATCCTATTCACTTCATTATATGGAATTATCCCCTAGAAACCCCTGTTAATCTAGTCTGGTGAGAATATGGGCAAAAATCCAACAATTAGCCTTTGGGCTCTTTTAATTTTTTAGATAGTGCAATATCATAATTAATTACTATGGTATAATGCACTCCATGAACGTTAATCCAGAACTGTTTGCATGCACAAAAAACAATCGGGCACTCCTTCTCAGTTACTGTATGTTTACCTCATTAACATCTAGTAGCTGACTGCAATAAGCAACTGGATGTTCAATTTAGTCATAATTGAGTAGAGATATCACCGCCCCAATGGTAGTGAGAGAAGCCTCCGTTTATACTGTAAACAGCTTATCAAAATTAGAGTGCATCAATGGTAGCTCTTGGTATGGTAAAGCCTGATTTTATCAAAGAATAGCTAAGAGTTCTAGTCCACTAAAAGGGTACTACATTTTTAGGAGGTGAAATAGTGGCTCACCTATATTACTAAAATTCTCTACAAACTGGAAATAGTGTCCAATCTTTCAAGAAAACTTGAATGGCGCGCTTACTACTGGGTATGCCTTATGTTCAATCGCTTCAACCTTCACATGCTGGGGCCGCAAGCCACGCTTATCAATGATTAAACCAAATGTTCCATCTTCTCGTGGAAATAATTTCATCTATGTGGCTTGCTCTTAAGACTAGTCTTAATGAGCTGGCGGAAAACTCCCTCAGTGTGTTGCATATAATCATTAAACATTCTTGAAAAAACGTTGATGTTGTCTAAATAAGCTTGGACACAAGATTTTTTAAATTTCCAAGGATTATCTCATAGCCTACTGAAGGTCTTGGGGGCGTTGCACAACCCCTTAGGCATTCTTATATTCTGGTAGAGGCCCTGAGACATATAATGGCACATTTTGCTCCTCATTAAGCAGCTCTATCTGCATTTAACCAGAAATTATATCCATCGCTGAAAGTTATTATGCTTTGCCCAAGCAGTCTAGCACTTCATCAATCTGCAGTAAAGGTCAATTTTTCTTAATACTATTAAGCTTCCAATACTTTAAACCACGCAATCTGAACATCTTTTTCATGGTATTAGCACTGAGGAGGTCCAAAGACTTTTAGAGTGCATTAACATCCCATGATGCACAAACTGATTAGTTTCTTTATTAACAACTTCGACCTCTACCATAAAATGCCTAATCAGATGAAGGCATATCAGCGGATGGTTTCCAGTGACAATATTATGTAAAAGTATGTACAACCCAAGTCACTGACATCTTTTGCAAAAAATAGCACTGTACTCAAAAAGAGCCAGCACTTGATCCTTTTCCTTCTTATACCCATAGAGGACTACCCAAGGATTTAGTAAGTAAACAGGTTGTTTGGTACAGTCAATAAGCCCTACTTCATCAGAGTGACCAAACTCATAAACGTTCTGGACTTCTTCAACTGGTAGAAGGTGTACAAAAATAACCAGTTAATGTCACTAGATCTAAATAAGGTTCATGTAAACTTTGCTAAAAGTACCTGAATTTTGCCATGATTGGGAAGGATAATTCCCAGTGGCAACCAGCTCTAATTTATATTGAAAACACAGCGCAAATTTTTGCCCTAGAACCTTAAGGGAATTGTTAAAGCTACTTAAGTTTTTACAATATTTTGGCGGCCTGCCAGAATGGTCAGGCTTCAACTAGCTCATAATAGAATGCCCATATTTTTATTTGACCTGATTAGGTATCTGATGGGTAAATCTTGAAGCTAATGATACTTACTAAAAACTATGCTAAAATCAAAAGCAGGGTAAACTATTCACTGATTTTAGGTAATTGGGTTTCATAATTCCAGTTATAAATTAGCAAAAGAGTTTGCCCATTATCTCTAGTGTGTTCTCTTTTAAAGCAGTTTTTACTCCCTAAGTTCCCATAAATGAGGGTTAAAGGAAAAAGTCTACTGATCGTTTTCAAAATAATGGCAGGAGAAGATAGTACTAATGAGACAAACCGCAGTGGACAAGCACTGTAGGCTTCTTCTATAGTAGTGGTATGGGACCACCATACCATATACTTTCTGATGATTTAGGTCTGACATGAGGCCTAGTCATTTAAAACAGTTTTTAAATTTTATTTGGGTAAGGCTGAGAATGGGATGGGAACTTCCAATAAACACCAACAACATAACACCAAGAAACCATAAGGGCACCTCAGAGTAGCCAAAGTTACCTCCTGTTGCCATAAGACTTTCAGTAGAAGGAAGAGGGGGAGTGATGAAAGAGGCTGGGGCAAAAACCAAATGAAAATTAAGGAAAGGGTCTGATGATAGGAAAAAGATGGGGAACAGGATGACATCAACTGGCAGCGGCAGGATGGCATGTAGCCCAATCAACCAAACTTGGATGTGATCTGTAAGGTGAAAGTGGGTTCAACGCACAGCTTCTCATAGGGTTGAGTTAATGCCAGAGGGAGCGTCAAGGACAATAATGTGTGTTGTACATAACACAATTGCTATGACTAAGGCGCAGAGAGAATAGTGTATAGGGGAGGTAATGGAAAAGGCAAAGATGTTATTAGGCAGGCTAAAAATCTGTACTTGCTCCTGGCAAAAGAGACGCTTAACATCCTGCCAGATCACATGTGATAGCTAAAAATCTTCCAAATTATAAAATAACGACACATACTGACCACACATTACATGAAGAGTGAGAGTACTTAGACCGCTAGCAGTGCAGTATACCTCTATCAGGCATCTCCACACATGGGTACAAATCTGGGGTTGTAAAAGTAATTGGTGAGTATACTGCCATATGTCCTTTTAGGTCTCCAGAGAGTAAAGGACATCCAGCTTTTCAAGGTAATCCACACGGTCAATGATGGGGACAATGGGGTACAAGGTTGTATACACGACTTGCTCACAGTACTTTCTTGAAATGGGGAGTAGGGCAACCCCTCTGGGCGGTATAAACACTGATGCTGATTCTCCACTCAGCGCTCCACATGGAGAGAAAATTCTTTTGGAGTGAGGCGGCATCTCATGTAGGCCCATGGCAGAGAGATGAGAGGCCATATTTAAGCAGAGAATGGGGGTGGTTAAGATTGCGGAGGCCAAGGGAGTGGGCAAAATTGGTTTGGGCCGCATATGACCAGTGTTGGGCTGAGAGCGTAGGGCTGGTTACTGCTGAGAACCAGGTGCCAATTATCTTGGTGGCATGGGCCTCATAGTTGATCAGGCAAATACCACCACTATGGCTAGCCAAACATACCATCCAAGCGCATAGTGGGAGGGCGGCCTAACAAAAGCCACCCTTATAGGAGGGCATAGAAAGAGGAGAAGAAAGAGGGAAAAAGGAGATGGCGTGGGCCACAAACCAGACTTTTGACTGGAGCATAGGGTTGGAAAGCACTACCTGGCCTGTAATGATAGTCTAGTGAGCTCTGTTGGAGGCGATGCGCTTTTTGACATTGTCTAGGATGTGTTGCTTCATTGTAGGATCCAGCTTATGGATGCTCTCTGGTGCTTACGCCACTGGATCTCACAAAAGTTTAATAAAATTTAAGTAATATGTACTAATAAAAGCTTGGTTTTTTATGGTTTTTATCAACAACGTGAGTAAAAGAGAAAAAGTGATTTCTTTGATATCTGACCATGAATATTTAAACAGTATTAAAAGTCAGAGGATATTTAATAGCGAGTTTGGTATGGCTTGTTAATGTCTGAATTAGGAAATATGTTAAAGTAGCCTATCAAAGCTCAGAACGCTTGCTTTACCTAGGCTGTATGACGGATGGGGAATTAACAGCTGGCATTACATACATGTTCAGTAATGCTTTAATTAGCTTCAGCAAATCCTTATTAGCAGAAATTATTTTACCTCTGGGGACCCCTGACACGCCTATAAAAGGGGCTGGTTCCCGCATAGGTGCATGAAGGGACTTGGTGGTGGCTGGGAGAGTTCCATTCAATGGACGCCTCAGGATCCGCGGTGTGGTTGGAGAAATATGACTGCTTGACTTATTGGTTGTTACCTTAGAATTTATCAAAATTGTGTTACCCTAATTTGTGGGGTTTGACCAAGAATATACCAAGGTCTTTTATTTGATAATATCAGTAATATTATTAAATTTGTACTTAAAATCAATGGAAAATCACACATGCCCGACATTTTCCCTTTTCAGTTGTTTTGACCCAAGACATTCTTTGTAGCTGAGAGGGCAAATGTCCGACATCCATTATGATGAGATATACACTCCCACCTCCAGCCACACTCTCAAATGGATCACTAGACCAGAAATGTCTTGATATAAAAAGGAGTACAAGAGGGGTGTCCTGGGGTGAGATGGGCAATTGAACAAGAGACTTAGCCACTGGAGAAGTCTGAGTAATGGGCGCAAGTGACCAATGCATCTGGTACAAGCTGAGGAGAAAGGTTTCAGGTGGAGGCATTAAGGGCGGCGTTACTGACCCTGTAGTAATTCTGTGTAGTTGTTTCCAGTGCGTGTGCATCATGGTTGTCAGACACCCCAATCACACAATTATCTGCAAATGCCAACATCCTAACAGGTGCTGGCCTTGCACATGGAAACCTAAAAGGCGTGCATTTACACTTCATAAAAGAGGGTTGAGGCTGAAGTTTTATAAGCGTGGACTTATATTGACCTCTTTGGTGGAGACCCCTTTGAAGGTGACTCACATCAAAGAGGAAACCAGTACCATGCAAAGCCATTGTGGCAGATTCTATGAGTATCATCACCCAATTTATGAAATGGGTGATGTGGAATTTGTGAAAGCAGACTTTAAGGTAATCCCAGTTGACACTATCATAGGCTTTTTGTTGGTCCAAGGACACAAGCGCCCCAGTAGCCAGAGATTGGCAGACCTTGGCCACGGTGTTAATGTTGTCCCATATTGACCACTTAGATATAAAACTAAACTGCCCAGAGGAAATTCTTCCAGAAGAAACGTCTTCTATGCGGTGGGCCATGATTCTTAAGAATAACTTAATATCTGTATTAGTAAGTGATATGGGCGCCAGTTCGCCAAGTCCAGCTTATCCCCTTCTTTAACAGCGTTATCATATAGGCCTCTTGGCCCAAGGGAGGAGGCGCGTTTCTATAAGACATTTGTTCGTTGAGGCAATCATTGGTGAGGAGAAATAACTAACATATTTTTTGTAGAGCTTATACAGAATTTCATCTGGACCTAGGCACGACCTGTGTAGTGCACTGTGAACGCATACCAGTGTTCGTCATGAGTAATTGAATATATTAACTCTGAGTAGTGAAAAAACGTTGTGTATATGTGCACCATTGAAACTCAACAACTGTGACCAGTTTGACTGGTTCAGACTTATACAACTCAGAGTAAAAGTTCCAAACTTTGACTGCCACTTCTGCTGGAGTGTCCATAACGAAATTGTCCAGCTAACTCACCTATGTGCAGGTCAAGCTCATGTGCAGAGAAAAGAATTTTTTGAAAAAGTAGGAGAACATGTAATACCCATTTATATCTTTAATGTCTTTTATTGTTCATAAACTCTATGTCTTTGTTGCCTTATCAGCGCGTTGAGATGAGCAGACACTTCTGTCAACGTATGACCCCAAGCGAGGCTGTACCCTGCAGAGGGGACATTATACTCCAGGTGTGCCATTTCTGTTATCACGGGCTTAATGACTGTCAAGACAGCCTGAGAGCGTCTTGCCGAGATGTGTAATGCCTGAAGAATGGTGTTTTTAAAGGCTGACCAGGTAGAAAGTAGATCTGCACAGAACCGTATGACAAACTCTGATGCCAAATTTGTGGTGTCCACTCATGCTAAAAGCATGAGCGGCATTAATTTGGATGGAAAAAGTTTACACCATTGCAGCACCTGTGTCCCCGGGCTTGGTAAAGTAAAGGTACCAAAATTATCCTGTGGTTGGAGAAATCAGTATTCATCATTATAAAGTGTGTAATATATGGGAAAGGTTCAATGGGGCAAGAATGATGTTAATGTCAGACATAGACATCAGCTTACCATTGTGAACATAGGGACAGGACATGGGTACCAACGGCGCAGCTTAGGAAGGGTATAAAATAGCCCTAAGGTGGCTTTCAGGACATGGAGTTTTATGTACCCCTGTTGGGGGAGGAGTAGGCGTTGATGGCCAATGGACTATGGTCAGTGTCTGGGCTGGCCCTGAAGTTCAGGTCGCCCACCATTTGTTAGATCAGGTAGAAGTGAGAAGGAAGTTATGGATGAGAGGAACTCCAATCGAGCCCATGTACAGGTTGGGGTGTGAACATTAACTTTAGGGTGCATTTTATTACCCCATGTAAAGACATAACTATCACATGACCATCGAGGTACAGATTTTTAGATATATATTTAAAACTATGGGACACATAAATTAGCACTTCATAGTGTGGCGACCAAAAAGAAAAGGAGGAAAGGAGCATTTTTGCCCGTGTATCCTAGGCACCTTGTGAACAGTGGGTTCCTAAATTTCAGGATGTCCGCAGGTGAATTGTTTTTTTAAAAACTCATTTTTTAGCCTGGGATGGCGAGGCCTTGAGTGCAACGATGTTCAACGTCCCTATTGTGTAGGAGACCCTCATTACACCTTAGGTGGAATGGGAAGGAACTCTTTCCCTTCCTCCACATCTTTTTCAGTACGCGCCTTGGAAGCATCATGTTTGCAGTGTTCCACTGAGTAGGTGTCTTTAAGGGTGTTTTCCTTACTTTGGATGATTTATATATTTTTATTTGAATTTTGATTGCTTTCATGTTGAGGTGCTCCTGCGGTGCACCATCAAAGGGTGGTAAAGACTTAGGGAGGTTTGGTTTTGGAGAATCAGTTTCAATTGGTGCACAGTAAACTGTGGTGAGGAACCCGATTCAAAAAGCTGTTCTACATGCTGGGTGGCCCAAGTTGTTTGGTGAACAAAATTTTGAGACACTTAGCTGTGAATAAAACATTGTATCCTGGGTCTGGGCAGGCGTGATCACAGACTCTGCCAAAGCTACTGTCTTTGCTGTTGCTCTATGGACGTGTTTGGCCTTTTTGCGCTCTAGTGGGGAAAGAAGTTTGACCTGAATATAAAACCCCTTCACACCCTACAGGAAGGCGGCATTAGTGTCAATGGCAGGTTCATAATGGGAGTTGGCACTTCCTATTGCAATAGAAAGAATTTCATATTGATTGGTGCCTCTCTGGAAGGGCAGGTGTGTGCTTTATGACCAAAAGCATGAATTAGGTGCAGATAGGGGATGCACTATCCACCATAACGCAGAGCAGGTGGGAGTCCTGCCCATCAATAATAATAATAATTGTGGTGTGTGAAGTTTGAGTTGTATCTTATGCAAAGACCATGATTGAGGTGATTATTAAGCTTGCTTTGCCCGTGCTAAGATAAGGCATAATCATGAAGCGCTATATTTCAAAAAAATTTAATTCCCCATAGTTTTTAAGTCCATCTGAAAAATAGCGTTCTAGTACGTCACATCACACTGTTGTGGTGAAAAATTCAAAAGTGACAAAGATTTGGTTAATTTTTCCAACTTGTGTGCATCATTTCAACCACCCATTTACCATCTGGGAGATTAACCACCATGCACACCTGTGCAGTGTCATCCTCTGCTTGCACAGTTTTAAACCCAAGGAAAACCAACCCCAGGTTATTGAATGCAGTGCAACTTATACCATGACTGGAAAGTGTTTATGAACGTCACCACAGAACTTCTCTTAAAGCGCCATTTAGATTTTATATCCAAAATACTCAGATCTCATGCATTACTGACAACAGGAGATGAGAGTTCAGAGTTTTGATCTAATGGTTGCACTTTGCTTGCCATGCTAAAAATCTCTGGAGAAATACTCACTGCTGTTTCCTTATTTTTATATTGGCCACTGGTTTCTCTGGGGCATTAACTAACTTTATACGGTGCAAAACTGAACCTGTTCCCTTTACCACAATTGACAACCTTTAATCGTCATTGGATGCACACTCATTTCCTCATATAGATTATCAAACTTACCAGTCTTGAATCAAATTGGCTGCAAATTGTGATTGCAATGAGAAAGAAAAGTTTTCTCTCTTAACCAGCTTAGTAGACATAATATTAATTGGTGCTCAAAGTTCTTAGCTTGGACCTTGATTTTTTTACTTTGATCAATGTAGATGCATTCATAAAAAGTAAGCATCCAAAGCACTAATCGTGTATCCTCCATGGTGTTCACTTGATCTAAACAAAGCTAAATCCCTACGCCTAATGAGGACTAGGTTTTTTTAAATCTTCAGTAGGTATCGCTACTTGGACAATATACAGTTTGGGGATGTTATGGATTTTTATGCCTATATTACCTTACTAATATATTGCATATAGCTGCACTTCCTACTAGGATATTATATTCTCTATTAATGTAGGAACTATAATGTTTTAATAATAAATATTGTTTGACAAATTAACCTGAACAAAAACTTCCTGACTTATTAGGTGTTGATCCACCAAATTTGTCATTTTTACATCAAGGATGATTTCCAATATTATGACTACTTTATGGTTGGATTGCCAATGAACTAAATGATAATTTAATTATATATTTGATATGGTTTTGTCATTAAACAACTCTTGTATATTTTAGTTGGTTAAGCTCCTACATCGCTTCTGAAAGTAACTCACAGTTTACCCTTTAGGGTTTGTGGTCTGCAGTCTGTTGGGACCATGGTTGTGATACCACGTATCCCTTAATTAATTTAGATAGGGGATCAGATGCTTCTGGGTGTTGGATTATACTTTTTGGTTCTCTTAGTCAAGAAATCTTTTCCAGATACTTTGTTTGGAAAAAATTCCAATTATGCGTTTTCCAATTTTAATTTAAAAAAGGGTGAAAAGAGAGTAAAGTTTAGTTGCTTAAAATCAAGAAAATAAAGGAAGATTAGGGATGCTACCAGATTTATTTCCAAACGGTTCAAGCTAAGATTTATAATGGTTACATATAAGGGATTCCTCAGAAGGCTTAGTAACTAAGTCAAATAGTATATGCTCACCGCATAGCTCAGGTTTAAACCCCTAAGGTTAGGAGGTTTTGGGCATTTTATATTTGACAAATTCAGGCGGGAATTATCCCAAATATTAATAGGTCTTTGAAATTTGTTGTAGATTATCCCCAATACTGATTTCAATTTTATAATGGTGCAGGTTCATATACTATCATCTACCTCATCTGAATCTTTGATTTGGGCAGGAATCCTGATAGTACCCCTCTAGGTCTTGGCGTATGGGGAAAACGGATGGAGAAAGCAACTATGGACGCATTTTACTACTTTACTATGAACGACCTCTAGAATTGAGTGTTCGTTGCCCCACTTATAAATGACTTTATAAGGCCAAAAACAGTTGGTACACAATTTGCTGTCACAGCCTCCAGGCCAGCGGTGGTAGAAAAGGACTAGGTCACCAAGTTTGAAGGTGTGTATGGGGCCATGTTTGTAATTAAAGTGATTAGTTTTTCTGTTAGTTGTAGCAGATTGGTTTTGAAATCCAGGGCCTGAAGTTAGATAATTTTATTGGTAATACTTTGCATAGTGACATCAGGGGCTTTGGGGGAGACTTGGTCAAGCATTGACTGGATTTTGGAAGGCAGATGGTGATTTCCGCTATACAACGCTTGAAAAGAGACATATTGGTTATTTGTTTATAGCTAATACTATATGCCAGAATTGCACTAGGAATATATGGGCCAATGAAGGGGTTCAAACATGGCCATTTTCAGAGGGTTGCAGTTAGTGTACCATTTTCCCAATCTATCATTCCATTGGTTGCAGGATGGTAAGGATGATGAATACATATGTAGTTACCATCAGTTTGGCTAAATCTTTCACTAGCTTCAAATGAGAATTTTGCCCGGTATTAGAAAGAATTATGTTAGGGCACTCATATTGGGTGATAATCCAATTATACAAAAGCGTGGCTGTAGCCTTTGCTAAAGCTGAGGTAGAGATAAAGCTTCAATTCACTTAGTAGGTTGGTTCACGGCTAGAAGGAGGACTTGATGACCATTAGAGGCTTGAGAGAGAGGTCCCACATCAATGCTAGTGGTATGGAGTGATTCACATGGTGGAACCACTGGATGTTGAGATTGTGAATAGGTCCAGACTGACTTTTGTAAAAAAGAAGGACTCAGATACATCCTGGATTTAAACAAGTATTCATTCCCAATAACATTGTATTTTAAGACACTAATAGGTCTTCCAAAGTCCCATGGCCAATTTTATATTGTCCCTCCGATATGACATCTTTCAAGCTGAAGGTTGTAAATAGGGCATTCACTTTTTGGACACGATTTTACACAATTGGCCGTTATTGACTTGAAGATTTTATAAAATTTGCTAACTATTTCTGAAGGGTTAGGATTCATCCTTCCACAAATGTGATTGTGATAGGAGGTCATAGAGTTGATCCTCTTCAGGAACAGTTAAAATTAATATGGAAGCCAAGATATGCAATCTGCATTTTGATATATGGGTCCTGGGCGGTGGATAATAGAAAAGTTTTAGTTTTGAGGCTTTAATGCCCATCATTCTAATCTCCCATCAGGGTCATTCATCTGTTGTAGCCATTAAAATGAGGCATGATCAGTTATTATTGTGAAATGCTTCCCATATAACTAAGGTAATAAAATTTTTAATAGCCAGTAGGACCGCCAAGGAATTGCGTTCCACAATGCTATAGTTGCTTTCATCTTTGAATAAGGTCTTTCTATAGTAGACGATTGGATGGTCCAGTAAGTTTTTGTCATGTTGGGATAGTATGGCTTTGATGGCTATATTGCTAGCATTGGAAATGAGGATAAAGTTTTTATCATAACTTGGGTGAATAAGTACTGGAGAGTGGGATAGAGAAACGCTTAGCAGGCTGAAGGCTTGTTGTTTCTCTTCCTTCCACTGTGATGTTATCCCTTTCTTCAGTAGATACACTAGAGGCTCAGAAGTTTCTGCAAAGTGGGAGATAAATTGGCGATATTTTTTACCACACTAAGAAAACTTATATGTCTCATAGGGATTTAGGGGCGCATTTTAGAAATGGCCAGGACCTTGTTGTCCATTGGGTATATTCTGGCTTTACTTATCTTATGGCCCAAAAATCCATTCACTATGAAAGAATGAGCATATGGAAGGCTTTAGTTTTAATGTAAATTGATGTAACCACTAAAAAGCTTGCCTGAGGTGGTCTAGATATTCAGTAAATGTTCTCAAAATGATAATTTCGTTGAGATTAAATAGCACACAGGAGCATACTAAAACTCCTATGAGTTTTTAAAATGGTGCGGTGGAAGGTAGCAGGGGCATTAAATAACCCCTGAGGCATTTAAATGGGCTTAGCTAGTCCTCTACTTAAAATGAGAGCGCATTTTTCATGATATTTCAGTGATAAATCGACTTTTCAGTACCCACTGGAAAGATCTATAGTCAAGAAATAGTGGGAGCCTGACATTAAATGTAAGGAAACATCTATACACAGCAAATTATATATGCCAGTTTGTGTGATAGAATTAATGCGGAAATAATCCATGACAGCATGGTGGCCACCATCCTTCTTCCAAATTAATAAATGTGGGTATGTCCATGGGCTTTTAGAAGGCACTAATAAACCAGCCTTTAACATTTGCAGTAAAATAAGGCTACTTGAGTTTCCTCTACTTTAGTTTTAGTATGCTGGGATTTTAAATGCAGGTGAGCCTCAAACTTTTTTATTTAACTGATGAAAGCCAACTAGGGGGTGACCAATACAAAACAGAAACTCCAAAATTAAACCAACCAAAGACATAAACCATCCGCACTAAATGAGCAGTGGGTAACACAAAAAAAGCGAGAAAACAACCTACATGGTGGCACAGTGGCGAGCCGTTTATCCCACCATGGTGGAGGGGGAGGGGGATAAGGAAGATAATCAGGATCAGCATCGTAAATGTGGATAAATTCTGATAGCAAGGGGGTTGAGGCATCCGCTGGATGAGGGCTCAGGTGAAGTAGATAGTTGTTGAGATCAACAATTTAGGCCTAGAGCATAGCCACTATAAGTTTAGCAATATGGTGTTCAGCTTGGATGCAGGCATTGGGAAGCTGGGCTGATTTTTCATTGTTGGCTCTGGTGAAATGTGTGGATGGTTAAAAATCTGTCAGCTCAACAACATGTTTGACAGAGGTGGTGGCAGTTTCATAGAGGCGTTTTATTTCCTTTTTTGCAATAGCAGGGAAATTTTGAGAAATTGGTATATATTCAGTCCTTACTTAAATTCAGCGTCAGATTTTGCCATAGCTTTGCAAAGATGGCAATTTTTGGATAAGGCTACTGTGGCCTCGGCAAGCTGATGGTTATTTTTGGAAAAGAGTAGCTTGGGTTTGGGGACATATTGGTTTGGTGGGGGTGGAGCATCAAATTCTGAATTCGATTAAGGGCCTAAATTAATTGTGAAATCTGGTGGTGGGACAATTTCACCAGATTTGGTCACTTCATTCAATAAGTCCCATGGATTTTGGTTGAGAAGAATTAATTTGGTAATAATTGGGTGTGGTTGGTTGCGTTTTGGGGAGGGAAATTGTTTTATTGAATTTGGGTCCAAACCTGAGCTGATCGCTGGCATGGGCATAAATTAACTAGCTTGAATTTAAATTGCTATATTTTGCTGCTGATTCATCAAGCACAACATGAGGGGTCAGAACAGAAAAAATCCACATTCAAATGTTCTTGGTGTGGTCTATAAGTGGGGTTGGCGGTTTTGCAGTACTTATATTGTATCAACATGCCTTTTTAGTATGATCCAATTTATGGCATAGGGGGAAAACTGTGCGGCAATTGTCAATGCGAGCTCAAAGAAATGGTTGGGTGTGGATGAGATATAGGCACATGGTGGGATGTGCTGGGCCATGTTCATCTGGTGAGGGGTAATGGTGGCCATTGCCTGAGGTGCCACTAGGCACTCAGCACACTTGGGACAATGAATTGGGGATGGGGTCTTTGCCATAAGTGGACAGCCCTGACATCAACTTGCATAAAGTATATAGGGGGGAAGTTGTGAGGAAGGTTTGCCAAGGTCACCACGAGTGTGGTATTATTTGGGAGATGTATTCTGGTGGTAGTAATGGGTGTGTTTTTTGTAGATTAAGGGAGTTGCTGCAGCAGCGGCCATGTCCTCTTCAGTGGGGAAGCCAATATTAAAATAGCCTTTGTAAGGGCAAAAGTCTATAAAAACTGCCATTGCAAAGGTGGCAGTTGCCAGCTTAATTATAACTTTGTTGGCATATGGGAAGAGACATCTGTACCTAACATGGAGGAAAAAGTAGATAGAGGATTGAGGTAGGTCTAAGGGATGGGGGCGGGTTAGATGAACTTGTGCAAGGCGGAATGCTAAGTCCCTTAGAGGGACAAAGTGGTCAGATGTATTTTGCAGAATGGATGAGCCAGTCCACATGCATTTTCCTGCTGGGTGGTATACGCTAGTGGGTGGAGCACCAATGCCACATGCTGGGCAGCAGGTAGTAGATCTGAGGACATAAGCGGAAAACTGATGTGGTGAGGAGGTCGTGGAAAATCAGCTATATTTAAAAAATTGCTAGGAAGTGATGTTGAGCGGAAAGAAAAAATCTTAGGGTAATCCTAAGTCTTGAATTAGTGATTAACTCAGAATATTCTTTCAAAGTGACTTGGCCCAAAGGAAAAATATCGTCATAATCCCAAGGAGGTCTTTGATATTCTGGCATTCTTTGGTAAGATTATCTCCAATCCTGAATTTTACTAGAGCTATAGTAGGCAGGGAATTAAATCATAAAACCTAGAATGAGCAAAAACAACTCACATTTGCAATATTCTTAATGGGACATAGTTTCACATGAGCAATAGGGGCATGCTGAGGAACTTGGAGAGTCTTCTTCATTAAATTATTTTTTAAAAAGTAGTAATAGATTTCCCATAGATGGGATACAAAATCCCTGGGCAGGTCAACGCTTCTTTGATTGAAGGGTTTGGGTGTTTACTTATCTCCAAAACTTGATTAGGAGGGGTGAGGTCTGGATCCCCATATCCACAATAATTTGTGAGCCAAAGGGTATTGTGATAGAATGGGAGGCATCTTGAGGGATCCCATATTTGGCATTCACTGCCTCTGGGGTAACTTAGTTTTTCCCCCTAAGGCTTAGTATTAAACTTTGCAAATGGAGGATGAGTATTCAATTAGGCGTGTCCATTTTTGGGGCTCCTTTACTTTTGATGCAGAGTTCAAATAGTTTTGGAATCTGATACCCTAGTAGGGATAGGTACTTTTCCTTAAGGTTAATGATACAATTAAATTCTCACCTCAATTGGACTCTGATAAGCAACTAGTATTGTTTTATAACTCCATGGGGGGCAGTAATTAAAAGTTTCCTGAATCAATGGGGTAAGGCAGAATAGGCTACTATCACTTTGGTTGACTAATTACTGGCCGTCCAGCTTCAGCTTTATGAATCAAGTCTGGAGCCAATTTTAAAAATTTGCATAAATCAGGAGAAAATAACGTTAACTAGGGAATCAGTGTAAATTATCGCCAGACCCTAGCCTAATGTACAACTAACTCTTTTCATACCAATGAAGATTTGAACCAGGAATTAACAGCTAGTAAACTTTCATTAGATATCTGTAGTGAAGCAAGAGGAAGATTCTGCTACGGCCAAGATCAGGACTGTTTAATGCATTTAAAAGTTTTATCTGCCAGTGCTTGACTTTCATAGAATATCTAACCGCCAAAATTTGTTTGGGTAGATGACCATCATAAAAGCAAAAATGCTGGAGATTTCATATTTCTTTGAATATAAAAGTGGTACATTAAATTCTACAGGCGCAGCTAACGCAAAACATCCTGAAGTGCTGGGAATAGAGCTAGACTTAGAACAAGGGTCTTGGGGCAATTGATTTCTATAAGCATAGGGAGCCTCTTCCCTGTACTGACTGATCTTTTGCCAACTTATAATGAAGGACGGTGGCAAAGTCTACAGTTTGGTTAGTCTTTCTGCAATGAGTGCAGTATAATTCAGGTTTAGGCGACTTGAGAGGTGTAACCACTTGTACTTGGGGCTGAGGCTTGTTACTATTATTAAAACTAGTGTGAAAAGTAGGTTTTAGTAGGTTGAATGGAATCTCCAAAATAGCTTCCTTGATATGGAGTAGAGACGTTTAAGCTGAACTTCACTACACTAAGATAAAGTAGAATAGAGGGTGAAAGGCGAGTTTATAGGGCGTATGGCTACCAACAGAAAGGTTGTGGCCTGATTCCCGCCCTTTACACATCAATTGAGATTCCAACCAAAGGAAGCTATTAGCGGTTAGTAGGTCTAAAACCACGAAAACCTTACCCATAATGTAACTAGAAAACTTGAGTCCCAATCCAGATGTGGAAAAAATTTTCTTTGATGGAGTTGACCCCGCTCAGTTTTCATGTCAGTGTTATTTTTCTTTCTCTCTTTTGTTAATGTACATCCCCTGGCGGCTTGCCTTGAATAAATAAAGATAAAGTAGAACTCTAGGAATATTAAAATGCCAAAAGTAAAGCGGTGATAAAATCATCTAAAGTAAGCCGTTTCTCCTGCAACAAACGTTTGAGCTTCAAGATAAAAACGGTGAGTAAACTCATTGCTGTTTCTCCTCAATCAAGGCTTAGACTAATATAAGTTTGCTTTAGGTTGGATAAAGTTAAGTCGCTCCTAAACTCCTGCAGTAAGGCAGTTTTGGCATCATCCCAGTCTGCAATTCTTTAGATGATGTGCCATAATATTTTGAGCTACACAACTAAGATATTTTAGTTATGTGTTTTAGACGTTAGGTGTCAGTGTCTTCATCCATAGCACTTCATAACAAATAAGAAAGAGAAGATGCTCCCATCGCCTGGGATGTGCTTCTCTTTAAATGATGGTTTGAATGTGCCATTGGGGAGAGTTAATGGCCAAACAATGTGAACTGACATCAGGGGGACATTTTAGTTAAGAAGGAACTGATACTGCAGGACGTTTTATAAGGGTGGATGGCATCAACTTTATTTTGTAAGGTGTTAATATCCTCAATTATTGAGTCACCCAATCATGGTGGCACAATGGGCGACTTGGTGGCAACAAGAGGTGTTAACTGCCGAATTTCATTTTTGAGCTCATTAGTTGCATCTCAAAGTTTGAGTTGGTGTTGCTCAAGGGCAAGAATTCGTGCTCCATCACATGCATCATAGTGGATAAATTTGTCAAAAATTTATTACGTTTTTGATATTAAAAGAAATTTGAAGCTAAATTGTGGTTGTTCATTTTCATTTTATTTTATTTTTTTACCAGGAACTTGGGGTGTAAATGGCAGGGAGCACCGTTTTGTCATAATCACAGGTGTGATACCATGTATCCCTTAATTATTTTGGGCCAGAGAACCTGAAGCTCCTGGATTTTAGATTATACCTTTTTGCTTCTCTTGGTCAAGAAGTCTTTTTCCAGATACTCAACTGGAAAGGTAATTCCAAATGTATTTTTGTCCAACTTCAACTTATAAAAGTGCGAAAAGAGTGTAAAGTTTAGTTGCTTAAAATCAAGATAATAAGAGAGATCAGAGAGGTTACCTGATTTATTTCCAAAAGATCCAAGCTAAGATCAAGCATGGTTACAAATCAAAGATTATATAGCAGGCTTAGTAATTTAAGTTAAATAGAATTTGCTTACCACATAGCTCAGGTTAGAACCCCGAAATTTGGAGGTTTTGGGTGCAATGCTTGACTAAATTAGGCGGTATCTTCTCCAATATCAATAGGGCTTGAAATTCATCAGGGATTACCCTCAATACTGGTTTAAGTTCTTTCAAGGCTCAGGTTTGATTCCCATCATCTACCCCATCTGAATCTTTAATTTGAAAGGAATCCTGACACAGTCAAAAATTTATGGTTAAAGGAGCCATTGTATAGGCAGAATGCTATCCCAAAGAGAGTACTCAGCTGAGTTTAATTGAAGATTATGGGACACCTTAATGAATAAACCATGAAGTGGATATGACTCTAGTTGGAGGTGCAATCCAATTAGGAAAATGAGGACGGTCCTCATGGGTGTCCTCAGGGCTTCTTCACCAGCAACGGCTGCTAATTTCCAGTGAGGCGCCAGAAAAAGGGTTGGCCGCCTGATCATTAGCAAATTTCCCTGACTTCACAGTATATAAAATGAGATTAAAATAGCGCAAATTCTTCTATAGTTTATGACTTTTATATATCAGTTGTATAGTTAGCTCTTGGGATGATGGTCTAAATCTTAAATTTTATTTAAAGTAAGCTGATCAGAGGATGGACATTACCAATACAAAACATAATAACAGAAAAAACACAAACAAAAAGCTCTAAATGTATGGCGAGATACTAAAACAAAAGGAAATAATCTACCAGGTGTAGCAGTAGTGAACCACTTTTCCCACCATGATGGAGGGGGAGGGAGGGGGTCAGGCAGATTATTGATTTCATCTTCACCATTGAAGAGGCGGATCAAAGCTGAGAGCAAGGGGGGTTGGGGCATCCACAGGATGTGGGGAGAGGTGAAAAAGGTACTTGAAGAGCTTTAATAAATATCTGGGCCTGAAACAAAGCCTCCAGGAGTTCAGCAACATAGTGTTCAGCTTGTATGTGTACATCAAAATCTAGGCAAAATTCGTAATTATGGCTCTGTGATATTTGTGGTAAGGAAAATTCTGCCAGTGCAGCCAAATGATTTACAGTGGAGGTGGCAGTTTAATGTAATTGTTTAATTTCCTTTTTGCAACCTCAGGGAACTCAGCAGGAAGTCTGGATAAATGTAGCCCTTCTTTAAGTTCAGAAACCAAGAGTGCAACAGCTTCTTGGAGATGGCGACTATCAGGAGAGCTGACCGCAAACTCAGTAAGTTGATGGTCACTCAAGAATGGGGTAGCAGTGGGTTTATATATATTTTTTGGGTGCTAATGGGGCATCAAAGTCTGAAGGTAAATATAAGTCTAAATTAATCAGAAAATCTGGAGGTGGGACAATTTACCCAAATTCAGTTAATTCATCCAATAAGTCCCATGGTTTTTGATCGAGTATTATTGATTTGGAGAGACGTAGCTGTGATTGGATAAGTTTTAGGGCGGTAGAAATGTAGTTTGAATTTGGGTCCAAACCCGCGCCCAATTGGGTATATTGTAAAAAATCTGTCTGGCTTGGGTTTTGGTTGCAAAAATTTGCTGTTTTCTCAAACGTTCAGCTATAGGGGCTTGTAGTAGCTAAAATCCCCACTTTGGATGATGGTTTAAAAATAAATTCTTTGGTTGCAATAATGCTATTAATAACTTTGCAGACTCTGTAACAGAGAGAGAAAGGAATGCAGGAGAAGTTTGACATCTGTTCCAAAAAATTTTAATCATTGGAAGGTCTGGCACCTGTTTAGCGTTGAAATTAAGACTTAACCTGGTTTTAAGAGCTTAAAAGAAGAATATTATTCATATTATTACTTCCCGTCATTATTTACTTAATATCAATAATTAATAACATGAAGTTGTTTAGAACTTATGCAGTTAACTTGAGAGCCAAAGTGAGCTAAAGCCCAGAAAATTAAATTTGGTGCTCAAATTTCTTAGTACCCTGTGCTCAAAAGTTAATAGGGATATAACCAAAGTCAAATAAAAACTCATCTTTCTCTAGCTGTTAAACATAAGCCGTTGATACTAATTTCAGGTTATAACTCGCCTTTACTTTCTTACAGGAGCAACTAATCTTAATTACTAAATCTTCAAAAGTATTAGATGTGCCATTGGAAGTGACACATCATTTGTGGCCATTCACCAAATATAGATCGGTAATTTGTTTATATATTTGTGATTTTTTAAATGTGGTGGGAGGTAGAATATCCCCGTTCTACACCTTCCTTTCTTTTCCTTTTTTTCATGCAACATTTACTAATTAAATCTTAGGCCTAGAGCTTAATTTCAGATAGTTATTTACATAATGCACCAAGTTTTTAAATTAATAAAAGTGATATGAGTAAGATCAGATCGATCAAAACAAGGGCCAGAGGGCCAGGATAGTCTTACTCCTTTGGATCATCCCAGGATTGTGGGTGATGAGGCTCCCATAGACTTCTGATTGGTGCCTCAAAAGTGAGGTGCATTGATGGAAATAATTCACCATGTGGGTTTTCTCGTTCTCTTTATTCAATACTAGTATCAAAACATGGTAAAACTCTGTAAAAGGCTCACAGGCGTGCACATGGCAATATGGGCTTCAAAGTCATTTATTACGTTAGCTCAGGATAGCATCTGCGCTTTCAAATTTTAAAAGACAGTGAATATTTGTGTTGATTTTCTCTTTTAAACGAGATATTCATGAATTTCATCTTTTATGTGGACATCCTTTTGGCTCCTCCTAACTCTGTTACGAAGGTCTCTAGCTCTAAGATAAGACTGCCAAACTTTTTAGTTTTGTCATAAAAAACTCATATTTTTTGGAGCTTAACAAGTACAATACTGCTTCCAACTTAGTGGTCTCAGGAGATCTGGCCATACTAATTTAAATAAGTCCAAAAATTTGCATGTTAGCCTTCTTGTTTTACTTTTCTAAATTGACAAGATGACCAGAAATTGCTTTTCATGGCTGCAGGCCTAAGGATCTGCGGTGACCATATCTGACTTCCCAAGTTACTAAACAATGAGGTGGAGTGACATGAGATTAATCTTCTGTATTAAATGAGTTCCTCAGAGCACCAACAATCATAATGTATTGATAAATAACTTGTAACATCAGCAGGTTCTAGAACAACTTGACCCTGTATGCACTGGAGAATATCTAGCTGAATTGTTAACTTTAAATGGTTTGGCATTTTGGATTTGGCGGTGTTTTACCTGCAAACTTATTTCTTTATTATCAATCATTTGGTTAACGGGCTGAAAATCCAATTACATGGCTCTGTTTTTACTCACTAGAGACCTTACAATTTGCCCTTGAGTTTTATTTTCCTCACTTAATGAGTCAAGCTCCTGATAAAAATCAACAACAGAGTAAAAAGCTATATTAATTCTTTTACTAAATCTTTCACTTGTTGATGATGGCCTAGTAGGATATTGGAGAGCAGACCAATGTGAGTTTTATGTCTTCTTGTATTTGATGTATCTTAGCATAATAAATTGTCAGGGCTTCATGGCCAACCAATATGGTTTTGGAGAGTCACACTACTCTGCGGTGAAGGAGTTGGCAACTATGATTTCAGGATTAATATTAATAATTTTTGACTCAGAAAAACAAGGTGAAACCCCCTGTAGTGAGCACCATATTTAAAAATTGGCGCAGCTGTGTCATACTTCCAGTGCACAGGTTAAGCACACATAAGATACAAGATATTATATAAGGACAATAACCCTGACTAAAATCACTTTAAACCTAGTATTTGGAAAAAAGTTTTCTTATAAATTAAACTAGGAGCACACTGTAGTATTATATGCTGCCAGTGGCCCAGATATTGCTGGTCATAATCCTAAATTGGCTCTCTCAGATTCTATAGTAAAATATACCTTTACCCTTGACAATCCTTAACAGATATACATACTCTTATAGAGATCTTGTTAGTGCTTCCCCTGATTACTGAGCAGCAACTCCAAAGTGCAAACAAAAATAGTAATATTCAAATAGGGTCAGAAAACAAATAACTAAGATTAAGGCATTTCCATATAGAGATGTTATATGCCAGATGCAGTCAAATCACCAGATATTCACCATAATATTTATAGGACCTATTCTTTTTTTATTTTAGTACTAGATGGTTTCAATTTATAGGACCTATCTTACTGGTGGTTTTACGCTGAGAATGGTTGCAGCATAAGATAGCATACTAAAATAAAATAGGAGGCAATATAGGAATCAAGTTACAGCGTCAGAAACCAATAGTTTTTAGGGAATGAGAAATGCGCCAGCGAAGCTTCAGAGTTTTAATTAATAGTAAATTAATACCTTAGTCCACTAAATTAAAAACTGGGGCTGAGAGACGTAATAACTACTATACTGATTTAATTTAATATATAGTTATAAGTTACGGTTTAAAAATTATAATCTAGAAATATTGTACTCAGAATGTTGGTCAAACCTGATTATATTATTCAAATACCCAAAACTAACATTGGAGTTCCAAAAAATATCTCATCTGTTTGAACCAACTACCCATTATGCTTCTTCTGCCTCCTACCTTTTGCCTTCTCTATCAAATTTAAGTAGGGTGCTTAACTCCCTAAGGGTTTACCTATACACATCTTATACCTAAAAGATAGACTCCCTGTGTTTATGTAAAAAACATGCTTGTATGTTATTCATCCAGCCCTCCAAGACTAGGTGGTCTCCACTGTGTTATTGGTCCTTAAGGCTAATAGAGCTTTGCCCATGTGTAGACTTGTTTTTATTAAACGTAATTACTGAGCTGGATCCCTACCCTATGATTTTCGTGGAAGCATCTCCTCTATGATTGTAAAAAGGAAGTTCTTCTACAAGATTCACCTTGTAGACGCCTTCCACCCAATCCCGTCCTACCCATGCATCAGTAGTAAATGTCCTTCAAATGCCACCTGGGTTATATGAAAACAAGGTGATGCTATTTGGACTATGCAATGTACTTTCAGTATTTAAACCTGATTATCCATGTTTTTGGCAATCTTGTGGAAGAAACTGCGTTGCATATATGAATGACATCCTTTTGTTCTCTGAGACCTGGGAGTAGCATACCACAGATGTCAAAAGGGTTCTCACACAATTGCCAAATACATCTGAAGCTAGATCCTCCAGTATAATCTCTTTTAAAATTCACATCTCATATTTGGGCTAGGTTATCTTCTAGGAAAGCATGGCTATCTGCTCCAGCAAGCTTTTGGTTATCTAGGACTGGTTTCTCATGTGGATATGAATGATGTTTGCAGTTTTCTTTGGGTAATCATTATTCTCCGTCATTTCACCAAGATTTTATCAACTGCCGCTCTCTTGACCCGCCTCAAATTTCAGGCTTCCTTTACCTGGGGAAGAAAAGAGGGCGCAGTCATTCAAGCAATAAAGGAGAGCCTACTTTCTTCAGCTGTCCAGGACCACCCTTACCCCAACTGTCCCTTTATTGGTAAGATGGACGCATCCAACTTTGCTTAAAAGTCTGTTTTTTTAAAGGAGGGTGAGGATGTTTGGAACATCCTGTGTGCTTTTCAGTCCTAAGGTTCTCTAAGACGAGACCAACTACTGGTATATGACAAAGATCTTTTGCCATCCTTGTGCCACTCAACAAATGGTAGCAACACCTGATGTACATCCATCATCCCTTTATTATAAGAACCGATCACTGCACTAAAAAATTCATATGAGCTCCCAGGAAATTAAACAGAGAAAAGCCCGCTGGCTTTAAGAACTAATAAAGTACAAATTACTATTTAGTACAAGCCTGGTCATCTAAACTTAATTTGGCCTCCTCAGCTGCAAACCTCACTTAGCTTTCAATAGCACTAAATGGGATGAGCTCAATACCGCAGCCATGATTCTCAAATTCTAACTTTTATGATCCAAGGAGATCCCAAAAGCTTACTGTGGAGGATAAATAATTCCTAAGATCGCAGAACAATGTGGAAGGAGCTAAAAGAGGTCCTCATGGAATGCTCCACCAATGAGGCACATAAAAGCTACATTATCAATAAAGAAATTATCCCTCACTAGGGGAAGACCTGGGTTCCTGTCACAGAGATGCAAGAAGAGGTTCTATAGCCTACAACGACTACTCTTTATCCAGAAAACCTGGCGATAAGACTGAAAACCTAATAAAGTATTTTTACCTGGTCCAGGTTTATACCCTATGGCAAAGAAATGACTCTCGAAGTTAAGAGCTGCACCATATCCAAACCTTTGCGCTCCAAGCCCTTAGGAAAAATATGTCCCAAGTTACCACTAAGCCCTGGTCTTCTATCAATGTAGATTTCATCACTTGTCTTCATAGTCAAATAAATATGATGTGATCATGGCGGTAGTAAACTGGCTTACTAGGTACGCGGAATTCTTCCCCTGCAGTTCATGCATCACTCAAAGGAGATGGGCAAAATGATAATCAAGGATATCTTTTAAATATGTGGCTTATGTTGCAATCTGAATATCAAATATGTAAAGTCTTCACAGGGAACTTTTCACTTGAATAGCTTGTTTGTATGATGACGGTATACCTTAAAAATGAGGGTTGATATAAAAAAGCCTTTATTGAGTGTAAATTCACTGAATTTGCCATAGTCTCATTGGATACCGCTAGTGGTAAAGATCCTTCATGGTTATAAGCCAAAAATTCTCTGGTGAGATTGATAAAAAAGTAAATGCTGCATAAATCCCTTTTCAAAAACCATGTTCTATCCAATACATATGTTAAGGCCTCTTGGAGATAGTCTGTTCTCCATCCTTATCTGTGATGCCCAAATCTTCCAAAATTCACTAATTTTTAGTCTATTGATAGTCTGGTTACAACGTCATAAGGATCTTCCTTGAGGTCATGTAAATATTCTGATTGGAATGGACGTTGTTCAGCAGTATTGTGTATAAAAGAATTGTGTTGGATATTCTTTTATTAGGTTATGATGGGAAGAATAACAACCTTTCGACTTCCTCAGCTGGGTTGACACCTAGACCCAAGAAGTGGTTTACAACAATTACAAGAAAATTGCCCAGGGAAATTAGTAGTTAGTACAGCTCTATCTGACTCTAGGAAAGCTATAATGAACCAGATCAAACCAAGGGTTCCCTAGATAATTTTTTACTTAACTGAAATGACAGATCATCATAAAGTCAGGTGAAACTACTCAAAGTGGCATTTTAAAGCAGAAAATTAAGATACAATTAAAATATGGTGAAAATCAAAAAGCTGCTAAATCATCAACCTAAGTGACCCCAGTCTCATCCAATTTGGGTTTTTTATAATTCTTCAAGGTGGGCTGACCTGGGGATGAATCCTCATTAATTAAAGGGAAATTGAATGAATGAGAAAGGAGGATAAAATCTGGAAAACCTCAATGCATGGCGTATGATAGGCCAAAAACTCCATGGACCGCCTTTGCTATTAACTATCTCAGTTTGGGACATTGTGCGCAACGCCAACCCAGTCAAATTGTCCCCTCCCCAAAGTTCTCAATTTGGGTATTCAAATCACCATTTTTGTACTAACATATTATGGTACAAATGCATTATACCATCCAAATGCATCTTCTGACCTTTAGAACAATTCAAAATGTCACACATTAACAATATCAATCCTTTTCTTATTGTATTTTTATATTGCTGGGCGCAACATATAAAGACCCCTAATTTATACTATAATAAAGTTATGTTATCCATTCTTTATCTTACTTTAGTAATTGACTTCAAAAAGTCCATTTAAGCTGTACTTTTCATAGGATGTTTACTCTAAATTAAATGAAATAAGATTTACAATACCCTTTTTAAATAAGGATATACTTGTATTGGAATTTTGCTTCATCAGATTATCCTTCTTTCTTCATTCTAAGCATTTTGAAAGATTGTTAATAAACAATCTATTGTTCTGCAATGGTTGCTGACTAAATTTTATTAGTTTAACTTTGACAAAAGGATATAATCCAAAAATTAGTTTTAGTTATTTTTTGTTTAATTTTACCCTGTTATAGTTTGGTGATATCATTGGGATACACTTTAAGGGTCACGCAGGTTCAATACCACTGAGCAACTGATGGACAATATGGGGGTTGCCAGTCTTTGACCAACTTAAAAGATTTAATAGATTATGAAGCAATTCAGTTTGACTACACCACTATATATTTATATTAATATCAGATTAATTCTTCTCCACTTCTACTTCCTACTAACAATCTGCCTCCTTCATTCTTCTCATATCACTTATATATCAGTGACGTGGTTTGATACTGATCCTTTTGCTTAGGCTATTCTTTTTTTTAGTACTACATGGTCCACTTAGGCTATTCTTTACCGCTGTATCCTCATTGATTCATCCTCATAACTTTGAGTGCCCAGCAAGGTCTAATGTTCTTAAAACTACTATTGCCTTAGTTTGAGGCGATCTACTAAATATTCATCATTAATTGACATCACCTTATCACCTTATATGGAGGTGACCCCATAACTATCTTTCCTGGGCTCAGTATCACCTTATTTCAAGGTGCTCAGTATTTTTAATATCATTAAATAGTGGTTGACAGATTTTAGCCAATCCGCCACAGCTATTTGGGTCTTATTGTCCAGCCTTATCAGAATCTTAACAATCCACAACAATATAGAATGAGTATTTTGATGAGGGTCCTTAGCCAATAGTCAAATTATTAAGGCGGACCATTTAGGAAGAGACGTAGAACATTTAGGATCATATTTATGAAGTTAACAAAGCGTTTTAATGCTCATATCGGCAGTAGTTAGTAGTTGTAACCAGGCATTACAACCTCTGTAATTCTGTGTATGGTTCCTGACATGAAGGGATGGCTGCCAATCTGTAAAGGTAACATTACTGAGGATTAATCAAGGCATAAAGATATGCCATTATATGGAAATTAATCCTAAGGTTAAAAAGTTTCTGGGTTAACAATTAGTTTATTTCACTGAGTCATCTGAAAATTTGTCCTTTTTTCTTATAAAAACCTCTATCATTACTTAATAGATTAGTCAGAATCAAATACATTAACAAATACCCTATTTTTGCATTCTTTGTAATTAACTCTTGAGAGTAGAGTTTAAATAAACAAGGATCCTTTGGCTATTTATTGGTGTTCTGATCTCCACGGTCTACTGCGTTAAGAGAGTAACTGGAAACCTTCAAGCTTAATATAAGGTTAGTTCTATTATAAGTCTCATCTAGAGGAAAGCGTTTAAGGTAAAGATCCTTCAATTTCTTAATATCTTTTTTTAGAAGAGCGCTTTAAAGACAGCAATACTCCTTTTTTAATGAAGATTCAACTTAGGCGTTAGTCTTCATACTAGCACAAATCTTATTATTTTTTAATATTCAATTATATCAATTATTCTTATGACGCACATTAGTACCTGTGCAGTAAACTTAAAATTACAACGAGCAGTAGTCAAAAAGGTATAATTTTTCATTTGGCTCAATCAGCTTTAAGTATTGACTGTTATTCTTCTTGATAATAGCACCATCGAGCTTGAAAATGGAATCCCTTCAGGCTAATGTTCATACAGGGTCCAGATGATAACAATACCTGCAACTAATTGATTGCATCATGAAGATAATTCAAATTGATTGTGCTATCTTATTGATGTACAATGAAATGGTTAAGATGATTGAATGGGGTGTCCGGCCATCTTCACATTTAAAGAATATAAAAATCCTATTGTTTTTCATAATCTCATCTTCTTACTTGGATCTCCAATGAAGGAGTTAAAGAGGTAATCATGGAGTCATTTAACCAGGAGAAAGAGGCAACTGCAAAATGGCATCCACAACGGAAAGATCTCTCATGAACCTGTATAAATTCAGTTTTTTCCAGATAGCTATGGGTCAATTGTGAATTTCTCTCACCTTATTTTACAATTTTCAGACCCAGCACTTTAACATATTGTGAGTTTGCTAGGAGTTCATAAATAAGAGCCTCCCTCTCCATACCATTACCCAAGGGGCCTTATTGGTGGCCTACAAGCATTTATATAAACTTAGCATCACAAATTATAATAGACGTCTGCCATTTAATTTTAAATTTTATTAAGGAAGTTTGACCAGGGGATGGACACTTCTGATAAGATACTAAACAACAAATAAATTCATTGAGAGGAGGGAACCCCAGAGAAGCAGATGCTATCTCCTGTTGCCAGCGGGAACGCCAAGAGAAGGAAGGGGGTAACGTGTGCAGGGGCATGCGCCACTATTGAGCACGTATTTAGGAAGGGGTCTGAAACTATGAACCAAACTGGGAACCAGGATGAGACCAACTGGCGGCGATGGGGTGGGAGGTAACCAAACATCCACGCTCAAAAGTGGTCCACTAGGTGCGACTTGAACCGGCGTAGAGCTTCCTGGAGGGTGGGAGTGGAGTCTGAAAGATCATCTAAGGCAATTGTATGTATAGTCCACATAGCGATTGTGATTACCAAGGCAAGGAGGGAGGGTGGAAGAGGCGAAGCTATGGATAAAGCAAACATGTCCTTAGACAGGCTAAAGGGCTGTGCCTGATCCTAGTGAAACAGACGTTGCACCTCACGCCATATCACTTTAGATGGAGGGCACTCTTCCAGGCAGTGAACCAGCGTTCCATACTGGCCACACATGACACAGGATGAGTGCAAAGCATAAGAGCGTTCGGCAGTATGATATACCTATCTCAAGCAGCGCCACACATAGGAAAAAATATGCAGCTGCAGAAGAGGGTTGTGGGCGTACTTCCAAATTGCTCTCTGAGTATCTAGGGGGTAGGGAATGTCCATTATGTCCAGGTAGCCCACCCTAGCCATGGTAGGGGGTCGCATGGGTATCACTCCGTTCAGAATGGGAAGTCCTTGTAACTCCTGGGTGAACTGAGGTGAGGGATGCCCCCTCTGGGCGGTGTGCCCAAGGATGCAAAATCTCCACTCAGCACTTCGCATGGAGAGGAGATCCTTTTGAAGTGGGGCGACGTCCCATATGGGCCTGCAGCAGAAGGATGTGAGGCAAGGTACTTTAACAGAGAGTGGTGGTGGGAAGGATTGGAGAGGCTCAGGGCATAGTAGAAGTTATAGAGGGCTGCGCGGGATAGTGATGGGCTGAGATCATAGGGTTAGTGATGGCAGCGATCCAGGTGCCAAGGATTTTGGCAGCATGGGCCTCAAAGTTGAGCAGGCCTATACCACCACTATGGCGAGGGCTAAACATGACATCCAGGAGCACTGGCGGTGGGCGGCCTAATCAAAGCCACCCTTGCAGAAGGGCATATAATAACTTGAAGAAACAAGGGGAAAAAGTGATAAAATGGTCCCTGAACCAAACTTAGAGAGGAGCATAGAGTTGGCTAGCATACCCTGCCTGTAAGGGAGGCGTGATGGGCTTTGAAAGAAGCTATGTATTACATAAATTTGTCCAGGATATAATTTCCATCACCGTTGATGCATAGACTTCCGCCTACAACACACCTCAAAATGGCGGACAGGGCCAACGGTGGGGCGTGGCACAAAGGGGAGTATGATCCAGGCGGAGTGGAGTGGGCAGGGCAAGAAATCCCACGCACTAGTTGACGAGGCAGGTAGGAAACAGGGCGCTGTGGCCCAGCAGGCTTGATACTGACCAAGGAGAATGATTTCGGTTTAGAGGCGTTAAGTGCTACATTACTTACCCTGGAGTAAACCTAGATAGTATATTCCTGCGCGCGTGCATCATGATTATTAGACACCCCAACCACACAATCATTAAAAAACGTCAACCTCTTGAAAGGGGATTGGCCTTGCACATGGACCCCAGTAAGGAGGGCATTCACATTTCAAAGAAGTGGGTAAAGGCTGAAGATATACAAGAGTGTGCTAAGAGGGTCCCCTTGGTGTAGGCCCCTTTGAGGGAGGACTACATCCAAGAGAAATTCAGGACCACAAACAGCCATTGTGGAAGATTCCATTTAGCAACATCACCAATTAATAAAGCGAAGGGGGAGGCGGAACTTGTGGAGGAAAGCTCTGAGGTATTCCCAGTTGACTCTATCATAGGCCTTCTGCTGGTCTAAAAAAACAAGTGCTCCAGAAGCCGTGGATTGACAGACATTGGCTACGGTGTGTATATTGTCCCAAATCGACCTTTTGGGGTTTAAACCAAATTTTCAGGGGAAATGAGAGCAGAGGCAACAACCCCTAGACGGTTAGACATGATTTTAGTAAAGTAAATTTTGTTTTTGTGTTAGTGAGTGAGATGGGGCGCCAGTTAGCAAAGTCCAGCATATCCTTTTTCTTATACAACGTAATTGTGAAGGCCACTTGCCCTACAGTTAGAAGGCGCGTTTCCTGAAGGCATTTGTTCAGAGAGGCAAGCAGCATGGAGAAATTTTTTTTAAATAATTCTTATAGAACTCATAAGGGATGTCATCTGGGCCTGGACATTTTTTATATGGTGCACCATGAACGGCGGACCAGAGTTCATCCTGAGTCATCAAATTCATCAACTCCAGAAATCAGGAAATGGTGCGGATTTGTGCATTTTTTAGAAAAAATTTCCATTTTGGCTGGCGGAATTGGATCAGATTGATACCTTTTGAACTATTAATTTTGTATTTTGATTGCCACTTCATCTGGCATATCTGCAAAGGAGTGGTCTGGACTTAGCACCTGTGTGCAGGACAAACTCTGGTGTGGTGATCAATTCTTGAAAACTAAGTGGAGCACATATCACCCGCTGTAATATGCTTTGCTTTTTACTGAACACAAACCCAATTCTTTTGTTGTCTCATCAGTGCGTTAAGGCAGGCGGACACTTCCGCCCACTTATGACCCCAATCTGGGATGTAGCCTGCAGCGGGGATGTTAGACTCCAGGTGGTCCACTTCTACCAGCGTGCGCAATATGACCGCTGAGGCAGCCCATGAGTAGCGGGAGGAGAGGTGGTGAGCCTGATGGATTGTGTTCGCCTTGGAGGTTGACCAAGTGAAATTGAATCTTCACATAATGGTGTGACAAACTCTGGAGCCAAGATCACAGATTCCACCCTTTAGAAAATTTTTGGCAATGCTATTCTGGCTGGGCGGAGTTTGCAACATTTTGGCGCCTGGACTGCTGGATTGGACAAATGGAAGGAAACCAATACCATCCTGCGGTCAGAGAAATCAATTTTTTGTCATGTGAAGTGGGAAATTAGGGTTTGAAATTTCAACGGCATGAGAATAAAGTCAATGTGTGTCATGGACCTTAGCTGGCCGTTGTGTACGTGGGGGCACAACATGTTAGTGAGTAGAGGAGAATGAAGCAGCAAAGTTTCTAACAACCCTAGGGTGGCTTTGAGAACGTGAAGTTCAACGTGCCCATGTGGGGGTGTAGACGATGAGGGCCAGCTATCTGTGGATGGGTTCATCAGCAGTTCATATCGCCAACAACAAACAGGTTGGGGTAGCGGAAGAGAATTGACTGCTGAGAAAAATTTCTGACGTTCTTGCGCACAGGTTGGGGCGTAAATGTTAACAACAGCATGCACTTTGTCATCACATGAAAAGGTGACAACAAGGATGCAGCCATTTAGGTATATCTTTGATGAAATAAAATTCAAAATTATGGTTCAATCAAACTAGAACCCACAGTGCATAGACCAAAAGGAGATGAAAGGGAGGAGCATGGTTTCCCATAATTCCTCAGTACTGCTCGGACAGTGGGTTTCCTGATGGCCAGGATGTCCATGGGAAAATTATTTTGCAAAAAACTCAGTTTCCTAGCCCTGGATGGTGAGGCCTTGAGTCCAGCAATGCAACGTCCCTAAATTAAAGGCTCGCTCCATTGCACCTTAGTTGCAAGGGGAAGGGCACCTGAGCCCTTCAACCTTCTCTTTTTCAACACATCGTTGGTTGGCAGTGATGGTATTCTGTGCTATGGAGTATGTGTTGGAGTGGGAAGCCTTATCAATGGGTTTACATTGGCTTTTGCCTTCTGCTTTTTCCCTACTGTGGATGAGAATTTTGCAGTGTGTGCATTTATGGTGCACCATCACTTGGAGGTGGAATTTTGGCAGGACTATTGGTGAGCGACTCAGTACTAATTGATTCTTGTGCGCATTGGTCAGGTGAACCTGACTCCCCCATTGGGTTTTCAGCTTGAGTGGCCTAATCGGCTTGGGCGTCCCAATCTGATTAGTTGAAGGATTTGTGAGCTGCTTCTTCCATGAAAGTCTCTTTGTCCTCCTGGAGCTGGGCTGGCAGGATTGCATATGCGGTCTTGGCCGCCTCCTTGGCTGCCACCTTGTGGCCTGTTTGGCCTTCTTCCGCTCTTGTGGGGACACTGGTTTGACTATAATGTAGCATCCTTGCGCTCCCCATGGGAAGGCTGCATTAGTGCTTAGTGTAATCATAGTGGTTATCTGCACCCCACATTGCATCTGAAAGAATTTTGGTTTGAGTATTGCCCTCCTTGAAGGGCGGGTATGGGTCTTGTGGCCCAAAGAGAGACAGAAAGATAAGAAAGGAGGCGCGCTATTCATGGTGACCCTGAATGGATGGGTGATTTGCCATTGATTTTGACATAAGCTGTGTGTGGGATTTGGGTCAAATACTCCACTATCCCTGCGGATGGGAGAGAACAGCAATTGCTTTGCCCATGCACAGGTTTGGCATAAGCGTAAAGTGCTGCACTTTGAAGGGATTTTTTCTCTGTATACGGCGAACCAAGCCTTCAGGTGGTGCTCTAGCATGGTGCGCTTGACTGTTGTAGGTAGGAAGTCAAAAGTTACTTATTTTGATTTGATTTAGTCCAGCGAGTGCACTTTGTTTTGACTAGCTGTTGACCATCTGGGAGGTCCACTACTACTTGCACCATTGCAGCTTCAGCTGCTGCTTCCTTATTATCAAAGCCAAGATCCAGCCAACTGCATGGCATGGAGTGGGGTGCAACGTACACCGCGTTCAGAAAATTTGTGTACATCTCCACAAAACATCTCCCAAAGCTCCGTTTGCTGAGTATCCAGGAAAACATGCACCCCATTTTCCACCAAAAATAGTGGTTAGGAGTGCGGTGTATTGATGACCTGGTTGCAGCGCGCTTGCCAGGCCAAAATTTCTGGGGAAATGGTAACCGCTGGTTTTTTATTACTAACTTTATCTATTCCACTGGACTCTCCAGGGCGTTTATGAAACTTGGTTGATGTGGGGAAACACCCGTGCCTTTAACTTTACTCGCCCAACTGCTCCCTGACATGGGCGCCAACTAATCTCCTCAATGAGATTTTCAAATTTTACCTAGACTTGAATTGAAATTTTTGCAAAAGTGTTAGTAACGAGAGAGGAAAGTTTGACGTCCGCCATTTAATCAAAATAAACCTTTCTACTTTATTCAACTTCATTTTTTAAATGGTGACTATTGATTATAATGTTATCAAGTACGTAGAAGAAATTGTGAAGCTCCTACAAAAAGTCATCTCATGAGTCAAATGAAAATATCAATAAATTCTTAATGTTTTAGCTAAAGAGCTCTGACAACAGGATATTGAAGTTCATGGAGAAATTGTAGCTTAAGCTTCAATATCCATCACTAGGAGGAAAAACAGATCTCCATCCTTTAGGCCCGACTAGAGAATGTCCTACAACAAATTGATTGCTGGAGGATCATCAAACCTCAAAGACTTCACCAATGTCGAAATATAGTATTTCTTGCTAGCCCAGGTTGAGTTTTTTTTCAGCTTGACACCACTTTTGAGAGATTTTTGAAGAAAGAGTTAATTTTTATTACCGCCTCACCACATCAGTTTTCTATTTATGTCCTCATATCCACCACCTGCTGCCACAGTGTGGGGCAGTGGTGCTCCACCCACTAGCGTTTACCACCCAGCAGCAAATTCATGTGGACGGGATCATCCAGTCTGCCAAACACATCCAGCTGACTTGTCCCTCCAAGGGGCTTAGCACTACACCTCGCATGAGTTCACCCAACCCGTGCTCCACCCCCTAGCCCTACACAATCCATTATCCGCTTTTGACTCTGCATCAAAAATGGATAGTTTTTTCATATGCTGACAAAGCGATTATTAAAGGTGGTAAAGGCCACCTTTGCACCAGCAGGATTTATTAACTTATGCCCTCTAAAGGGCTATTTAGATATAGGATTCCCCACTGAAGAGGATGTGACTGCTGCTGCATCAACGCCCTTAATCTACAAAAAACACACCCATTACTACCACCATAATACATCTCCCAAATAATACCACACTCGTGGTGACTTTGGCAAACCTTCCTCACCCCTTCCCCCTCAAACACTTTATGAGGAGTTGATGTCAATGGTGTCCACTTATAGCACGGACCCATCCTCCAAATTCTTGTCCCAAGTGGTGCTGAGCGCCTAGTGGCACCTCAGGCAATGGCCACCATTACTCCTCACCAGCTGAACATGGCCCAGCACTTCCCACCGCGTGCTTATATAGCATCAGCACCAGATCATTTCTTTTTTGAGCTTTTATCAAAATGACTGCACAATTTTCCCCTTTATCATAAGCTGGACCATTTTAAAACGCATGTCAATACTATTCAAATTATGAGAACACCGCCAACCACACTCATGAGGCCACACTAACAGCTTTTGTTTTGGGCTTTTGGCTGCTGCCACCCTCACAGGCCGTGCGCTCATTGAATTAGAAGCAAAATCTAGCAACACAAGCCCAAGCCGGACAATTTACATCAATTATAGCCAATCAAGCGCAGGATTAGACCCAAAATCAATACATAAAATTTCCCGCCCCAAAACTCACCCAACCACAGCAAATTATCACCAAAGTAATCCTTTTCACCCAAAATCCCTGTGACCTATTAGATGAAGTGACTGAATATGATGAAATTTTACCACCACTGGAGTTCCTAAATTTTTTAGAACCTTACCAGAATTCAGACTTTATTGCCCCAGCCCCGCCCTAAAAAAATGTCCCCAAACCCAATGCTAACCCTTTCTGGAACAACCATCAGCTATCCAAGGACACAGTGGCTTTAACTGAAAGTTGACATCGCCACAAAGCCATGTCAGCCTCTGTTGCTGAATTTAAAGAAGGGCTGCATATTACCATGTTCCCCCCAATTTCCCTACTGTTGCAAAGGTTGAAATCACCTGTATCAATGAAGCTTCCATCACTACTATCAAGCATTTCACTGAACTGGAAGATTCTGAACATCCACATGCATCACCAGAACCAAAATTGCAAATTTAGCCCAGCTTCTGACACCTGCATCCAAGCTTAAAAATATGTTGCCAAACTCATGAAGGATTTGCTTTAAAACCAAATTTTCCAGTAACAATCTCAACAATTATCTATTCAACTTGACCCTCATCCCGTGGATGCTAAACCCCCTTGCTATCAGCATTGATCCGCCTCTTCAATGATGAATCAATGATGATCTGCCTAATCCTTCCTCCACCTCCGCCATAATTTGATAAGAGGCTCGCCACTGTGCCACCTGGTAGGTTGTTTTCTCATTTTTTGTGTGTCTCGCTTCTTTTTTAGGTCGGTTATTTCATATTATTGGTTTGTATAGATTGGTGTTTCTGTTTTGGTAATGTTTATCCCTGGTTGGCATAGCTCAAATAAATCTAAAATTTAAAATTTGAGAAGCCCAAGTTGAAGAGGACCTTACAAACTGTTTGAATCAGTATCTACTCTTTCCACAACTGAGCGACTCAACCAATTGAGAAGCGACTTAAAAAAGCAAATCCCCTCAGTCAAGAAGACATTAAACAAGTCAATAGTCACCTTAACAAAGCTGAGAAAAGCTGTAATACTATCATATAGGAGTTGAAATCCAATACTGACAAGCCTCCTCAGAATATTGAGTGCAAGCAGATAAATGAGGGCTTAAAATTGGCGCTTTGGAGTATCAGAGGGTGAGAATAAGCTTTTTTGAACATACCAATCATTTGCTTGCCAAACAATTTATGATCTGGTCATCTAAATTAAGAACTTGGAGAATTATAAAGAAATTATTTAAAAAAGAATTAACCTTCTGGATGTTACACCAAGGCTTACCCCAGAGGAATCATAGCAACATCTTAATTCTATACAGGACCAAATAGGTTGACTAGAAACATCAAGTTAAACAGAGCGCCGTAAAAACTGAGATTACCAAATCTGAAGCTCCAGGAGTTCATGTCATTACTGGATTAGAGGCTACTACTGCAAGCCTACGTTCAAGGTAAGTTAACGCCTGGAGAAGGGAGTATCACATTTTTACTCTTTGTCTATGAAGCTATAATGGAAGGTGTGACCAATCATTAAAAGGTTTAGCAAATTTTGTCTTATATAAGCTATATACTTAAGAAATTATGTTGCCTCATATGGATGACCTGCATACCTGGAGAGAAGTCAAAAATCTCTTGTCAAGGAATTCAGGTCAAAGCAGAGCCTAATTATGAAGAAACAGGACACATAATTTTTGCGCTACACCAAAAGTGAAGCTCACTGAATTTGCTGCCCACTTTTATATAGAGTTTAAATGTTGTTGACATTAAAAATTCTTATTATGAATGATTCCGTAGCTGCCTGTCAGACAATTGCCCTCACAGCTGAACCAGAAGAATGTTGTAAGTTGAGTTCAGCTGAAAAATGAAAATGTTGGCCATTTGCAATTATCCAAGAGTAAATCCCACAATAATAAAATTAATGCTAGTGGAAATTTTGGCCAAAAGCCCCTGGCTGACTCTCGGTGGAGCCCCAAAAATTGGGGTATCACAAGTTCAAAACCTCTATGGGCATCAAAATTAAATCCCCCAGTTAAATTATTCTAACCTCACCATGGACTTTGGGGCTGCCATTGGCATGCACCCCTGACCCCAACGAAGTCCTCCAATGCACCTGGGAAGGGACCCCCTCTTTTATAAGCTTGGCGGGGGTCCAACATGGTGCAAGAAATTTCTCAGGCAGTGATTGGCTCAAGTTTATAAAAATGTTACCTCAGGATATGTTCTGGCCAATCACAATCTCTCTTCTTTTGCTCAACTGCCCTAAAGTGAGTTCCTGAGTTGTGATGTGCTATTCCTGCATATTACCTAAAATGGAAAGCATTGCAGCTATTCCAAACCTATCACTGAATGCCTTCAACCTTTGAAAATAGTATAAATACTAATAGCCAAAAATCAGAAGGGGCACTTCTCATTTTAACCCCCACGCTCACATTAAAATTTATAAAACCAAATTTTTATATTTATTTATTTTTATTTTTTATTAAATCCTTTGTGGTATCCAGCGGCATAGCACAAACGAGCATACCTGAGCTGGATTCCTAAAAATGGTGCTCACTAAAGGGGACCCATGTATGCCAAAAGTCGTTGCTCTTGAAAATCAACTTAAAAATGCTTTATCCCATCTTAAAGAGCTTGAACAGAGTCATTACAAACTCCCCATAAAGAAGAAGTTAATTCCTAGTGAAGGAAGCATTGCTACCTTCCTGTATGTTTATGAGCCGCTATGGATGGCACCACAGTCAAGAAAAAGTTTGTCACATCCTTCCTTGTTTGAGTTCTCTAGAGCAAGAGATGATAATACCTAACCTGAACCATGAGTACACTTGGCCAGAAGTGAAGGAGGCTTTTCTAGCTGAATTTGGATCAAAGCAAAGTCTACTCAGGGAAAAACAGGCCTTTATGCGCCTCAGCATTTATGAAGGTGAATCAACCATTTTCTTTGCTGAACGCTTTTACCTTGCTGCACAAAGGTTGTTAACCTCAAACATACTTACCCTTGATGATGCTATTGCTGCCCTATTAACTGGGCTAGCCTCTCAGCCCTCTCTAGCCCGCCATATCATCCCAGTGAAATAATACTTTACAACTATCCGTGACATTAAGGAAGCCTTGTTAGATGTGTTTGACCTCCATGTAGGTGCCACATCATATGAAGCTGAAGTGACCACCTTGGATTTAACTTTCAAGGAGCATTTGTCAGTTGATCAGTTGGAAGTGAGGCCACCTATGCCTATCTTACCTACTAAACCTACTCCCTCCATGCAGCTTAAAAAGGTTATTCCTCCTTCTATTAAATCAGAGCCCTGTTAGGTTGTAACAACCATACACTTACACAAGCTCAATAAAGCCTCCGTGCTTTCCTTCCAGCCAAGCGGAAAATGCATCTCCTAAGGCTACCCAAACTTCTGTAGCCATCCCCCCTACCTCCATTGCTGCCTTTCCTGTTGTTGCAAATACTCTTGGGGAGGAAGCTGAGGGGGGTTATGATGACATTAGTTACTACATATTGGGAGCCCCTGCGAAAGTAGAAGTGCCTAATCATTTGAACGCTGGAGGAGTAGATGAGTCTACTATACCTGAGGAAACTTACCTCAGCCAAATTCTAGGATGTCTAAAAAATCATTGACACTGCCAGTGATGGTGACCAATCCTTTGCTGACCTGATACGTCCCCTTCAACGAGTTCATACCTTAAAATCCATCATGAATAAATACCTTGATTTGCTAAGAAGTTGACCTCTACCTTTCGGTTCAAGGAGGTCTTAGCTTTATCATCTTACTTTGGAGGAACGCTCACCAAAGTTGAAGTGGTCATTCAAAAAGTTCGAAAAATGACTATCCTGGACACTGGCTCCCCCATTAATGTGATTTCCACTAAGCTTATCAAGAAAATAAAGCTAGCTCCCGACTTGGAGTATACACAAGAATTTGGAACTGCAGGCCAAAAATAATACTCATGCTGTTGGGCATACTCTTCAATTCCCATTCGCGTTGGGGATCTTATCTTATCAGCCCCTGCTGTGGCTTTGGACAATAATGCATATAATATACTCATTGGTACTCAGTTTATGATTGAACATGAGGGAATAAAAAACATGAAGCAAGGGTACCTCTCATTATTAGGCTATGAAGTCTTATTAATCTTATCCAACAAAGAACCCAGCAAGCACGAATATTCTTGCCTGATTAAATACCCTTTCTCAGCTATGACTTTGTCTTATCCACCTCAAGACGCCACACTAAGAAATTGCCTAATTCAGTGGATGCAAGGGATGGCATCCCTTTCTATGCTGCCGATGAGGTAGTAATTAAGCCAGGGGAACAACGCATGGATGACACCAAAATCACGATTCAAATCCCACACCACTGCTTGTTCCACATCACAAGTATTGAGGGTGTTAGACCATTAGAGCCTAGGGTATTGCCTAGAGTACTAGACCAAGCCTACCAGAGACCTATTACCCTTTTGTTGGGAAACCTCACTGAAAAAGACATGATCATTCGAAAACACCAAAAGGTTGGCAGAGGCTTCCTACTTTCAGTAGACAATATTGACCATATCCACTCTGTTGGCTCTATGGCGGATTTGGGTTTGCCTATTGATAACCCGGTGTGCACTCTACCTAACGTTCATATTTTGGATGAGTTAACCCCAGTCGAATTGGAAAAAGTTCATACTTTATTAGATGAATATAGCGATATCTTTTCTAGATCAGATTATGACTATGGTCACATGAAAGGCTGGTGTCACTCCATTGATGTGGGTGATGCCCGCCCTATTTTCAAAACCTTACCATAAGTCAAAAGTGGAAGAAGAGCAAATGAGGAAGGAGCTCCAGAAATTGCTAGATGTGGGACTGTTAGTTCCCTCACAAAAATCCCTTGGTCTTCCCCTCTGTTGCTTATTAAAAAGAAAAACGGAGGTCACTGGATAGTTATGGACTATCTCAGGTTAATTAATCTTACAAAAAGGATAGCTATCCTATCCCACACATTGATGACGCCATGGCCCAGCTCTCTGGCTCTAACTTCTTCACCGCCATGGACTTGGCTAGTGGCTATTGGCAAATGGACCTTTCCCATGAAGATCAGGAGAAATGTGCCCTCATTTGTAGTGAGGGTCTTTTCCAACCAACCCAATTACCACAAGGGTTGTGTAACGCACCTGCCTCTTTTCAGCGGGCAATGGACCATATTTTGCGGGATCTAAAGTTAACTTGTTTCATTGTATATCTTGATTATATCATTGTGTTCTCTTGAACCTTCATCGAACATCTTGATCATCTGAAGGAGGTGTTTCAAAGGTTACATAAGTCTAATATCAAGTTGAAGCCCTCGAAGTGTACCTTATTCCAAAGGAAATTAGATTCTCTTGGCCATTCCATTTACCAAGAAGGAATTCAACCCATGAAGGACAAGGTCGAAGCCATCACAAAAATGCTGGCCCCAAAAATTTATGGGATGTTCAGGTATTTCAAGAGATGATGGGGTATTACCATCAGTTCATCCCTAAGTTTTCCAACTCAGTGAGCACCTTGTCTGGCTATTAACCAAGAATACCCCTTTTTACTGGGGTGCTGAACAAAAGGCCGCCTTTGAAACAATGAAGCAACTGCTACAACAGCGGCCTATCCTGCGGCATCCTGATTATAATAAACCTTTCATCTTATTCACTGATGCCTCAGACTATGCCGTTGGGGCCATTCTAGCCCAACTCGATGAACATGGTGTAGATCATCCTGTTTCCTATTTTAGCAAGATGCTGTCAAAGGCGGAATGGAACTACAGTGTAACAGAGAAAGAATGCCTTGCTGTTCTGTTAGCTGTCAAGCACCACCACCATTTTCTATATGGAAACACTTTCATTGTAGTTACAGACCATGCATATCTAAAGTAGTTGCAATAAATGAAGGATCCTACTGGTCAATTAGCTTGCTGGGCTCTAAAGCTCCAGCCTTATGATATGAAGAATGAACACCATGCTGGAACCCGTCACTTAAATGTTGATGGGTTGACCTGACTGCCTGTCCTCCACTTAGATAACAGTGAGGCGGAAAGGTTACACAATCTTCTAATGACCCCAAATGAATAGGAGGATGAGGATGAGCCTGTACAGAAAATGTTAGCCCAACACTCCCATAACACTAAAGTGGAGAATGGAAATTTGTATAAGCAGGTGGGGACAAGATGGCTACCCTACCTTTGGCCCTCTGAACGTGTACCTGTCATCCTAGAAGATCATTCCACTCTAGGTCATGGGGGCCAAGAAAACCTATAAGTGGATCAAGGATTGGTACTATTGGGATAGAATGATTAAAGCTATTGTTGATGTCTTGGAAGCTTGCCTTACGTGTAAAAAACAATCCAGTTTCAAGACTCAATACTAGTATAGCCCACTACTCCTCAACAACTGTTCCATATCATCATCTTGGATGTAGTGGGTCCCCTTCCTCAGACTACTAGTGGAAACAAATTTTTTTCCTAGTAGCTATTGACCATTTAACCAAGTGGGTGGAAGCCGTAGCTCTCCCTGCCCAAACGGCCAAGGCAACTGCCACCTTTCTACATCAACACAATTTCACACGTCATGGCTGCCCTCTAATACTACTCTGTGATAATGGTAAGAATTTCACCTCCAGAGTAGTCAAGATCCTGGCAACATCTATGGGAGCTCAACAACTGTTTTTGGCTCCATATAACCCCTCCACCAATGGGACTGTTGAGAGAGCAAATGGAACTCTGGTTTCCATTCTTCTAAAGATGGCATCCTCTGATCCTCTTTACTGGGACCAATATCTACCCAGTGCTCTTATGGCTTACCGGATTAGCTATCATTGGATACTAAAAATGTCCCCATTCCATGTTTTGTATGGGAGGGAGCCAGGCGTACCTGCCCTCTTAGTCAAAGATGTATTTTCCTCTAAAATTGAGGAGCCTGATAAGGTCATGAGAAGATTGGCTCAGCGCATCACAAACTCCAATCTGAAGCTATGACCAATTCAGAAAAAAACAGTGACAAAAGAAGGGCAGGCCGCCAATGATCTCTGAACCCCCCTATCTACTTTCCAAGTGTCTGATATGGTATTGTACTACCATAACCGCATCACTCCCAGAAGCAGTAAGCTTGGATCAATTTGGGAGGGTCCCTTTACCATCACATACAAGAGGGGAAATTAGTATTCCATTAAATCGCTAGGCTACCAGTATTACTATTAATTGCATGCATGGACGTTTCCTCCGTCCATACTCTCCCCCCAACATTCTTGAGGGGGGTAATGTCGGACATTTTCTCTCACAGCTGAACAAGAAGATTATTTTAAGTTGAGTTCAGCTGAAAAAGGGAAATGCCGGCCATTTGCGATTATCCAAGAGTAATTCCCACAATAATAAAATTAATGCTATTGAAAATTTTGACCAAAAGTCCCTGGCTGACTCTCAGTGGAACCCCATTAATTGGGGTAACACGAGTTTGAAACCTCTTTATGGGCACCAAATGTAAAATCCCCCAGTCAGATTACTCTGGCCTCACCAAGGACTTTGGGGCTACCATCGGAATGCACTCCCCCAACCCCAACAAAGTCCTACAATGCACCTGCTCAGGGGCCCCCCTTTTTATAGGCTTGGTGGGGGTCCCCCAAGGTGCAAGAAATTCCTCAGGTGGTGATTGGCTCAAGTTTATAAAAACGTTACCTCATGGGTATGTTCTGACTAATAACAATACCTCTTCTTTTGCTCCGCTGCCCTGAAGTGAGTTCTAAAGTTGTGATATGCTATTCCTGCATATTACCTAAATTTGAAGCATTGAGGCTATTCTAAACTTATCCCCAAATTCCCTCTGACCTCCAAAAGTTTTATAAATACTAATAGCCAAAAATCAGAAAGGGGCACTTCTTCATTTCAACCCCCGCGCTCACATTAAATTTATAAAAAAACAAATCTTTATATTTATTTATTTTTATTTTTATTAAATCCTTTGTGGGATCCAGCGGCGTAGCACCAAGCGAGCATACCCAAGCTAGATTCCTACATACCCACAACTGTCTTTGCATATAACATCAGCTACCATTTGCCCACTGGCAAGAGTCCTTTTCAACTGCTCTATGGTAGACGTTCAGCTTTACCTGCCCTGATTTACTCTTGTGTGGATGATACTGGAAGCATGGAACTGCAGCGTTATTTGGCCAATTTAATGGAGATGCTGATCAAACTACAAATGGAAGCATATCTACCAGCTTGGCTAAGAAGATTCATGATCAGGCATCTGAACAGAGTAGATGTAGCGGACTCCTACAGTTTGCTGTAGGAGATAATGTCTTGTTCCATGACCAACATGGATTTGGACGGAAGAACAAGCTCACTAACATTTGAACTGAGCCATTTGGAATAATTGAGAAGGATGGTATTGATGCCTATACCATATAGGAACCCACAGGTGGTCAGATTATCAACTGAGTTCACGCAAAGTTCCTCCAAGCATACAAGCAATAGAAGATTATTATCCAGACAAAAGAGGGATAATGTTGAGAAATTTATATGACTGGACAATAAGCTATACATACCAGCAGATCATAAATTAGAGTCAAGGTGAGCCTCATAATTTAGCAGAAATTATATTGATGTGAAGCAAATCATTTGTAATTAAATAGTCTGGTGTTTTGAGGGAATTCCATTAAAACTTCAAGATGGACAAAAACTCCTAAGATGGAATAAATAGGAAATTATTACGCAAAAGGATGGAAATAACCTAAAATACAGATATAAGATTTAAGCAGAATAATGAGAGGAGGAGGTTTTTTGAGTAGTCCGCAGATAGGTTCTGCATTTTTATATTATAATAAAAGTGTCTATTGGGGTGATTGTTCCACACCTTATATATATTGGTTCTTATTAAGGAATGGCAATCTGCATATCATACATTCTGTTGCTCAGTGGTTAAGCCCTGTGCAGACCATCTTGGCGGATTTACCAATTCTAATGAAAAGTTAGCAAACACCTTATATGAGATTTACTATCACCTATATCTCACTTGCTTCTTAGATTTATCCTTATGAAAGCTTGTTGGAAAGACTTTTTAAGTAATAGTACCACCTTAGTTACTTTCCAAGAGTAGGTGCACCCTATTTGTAGCTATCTAGAAAATCTAGATACTAATCTTTTGGTTGCCATTTGAGAATTAATGTTGCCATTTCCTAGGCCTTTTTTGACTAAAACTTATATCAACAGATATTTAAGGTCACATATAATCTTTTAGTTACTATCTAAGATATTTAATGACAATATAGGTACTTTGGTTGTAAAATAAACCTTCATATGGATAAAGATAAAGATTTTGCATCAATTGTATGTTTAGGCAGAAGCTATGTATATAGTATAAATTTTACAGGTATGATTTTATATAAATAACATCATTAGCTTTACTAAGGATATTACTATCTAGATAATATTTAAAATATATAACTAAATTGATCATAAAGAGATCATAATCTTTAGTATATTTTCTAATGCTATCAAAAAATTAATTAAATAATTCTGTTATAATATATAAACCTATATAACTGTATCCCATATAAAAAGTATTAGAAGTAGGTTAAACTGTTAGCTTTTTATCATTAAGGCTGCCGCTCTCCTATGTAAGGGAAAACCCAAAAGTAAACTTTAAAATAGGCCCAAAAGACCTGTTGGGATGAGGGGATAAAATCACCTGTCCAATAAGTTGTATAGGTCGCCAAAAGACTTTGGAATAAGGTTTTTTATTTGCTTTAAAACTGAATTTACAATTAAGGAGAAAAGACTCCATAATTGATAAATAACCTTGAATTATACTATATAATAGAGAAAACCAAAAAGTATTTGCAAAAAACAGTATTAATCACATTATTCCAAGGGACTAATTTTTGGGGAATAAAGTACCTTTTTTTAGTAAGGTTTTCAGAAACTTCTGATGCAATATATATTTAATTTTTCTCCTCATTTTTAGCGGCATCCTACAATATTTTCTAATATAGAGGTTTATAATCTTTTAGATCAGGTTTGGACCCTGAAAGCGTTAGTGGTTAATTATTTGGATTGGGTTTGACCAAAAATCAGAAGTGACTAGATTTTTAGACTTTCCAAAAGCTCAAAAATACCCCCTTCTAGATCTTTCATAGGGGGTAAAGGGCTTTAAATATCAACTATATACCTTTAAGGTTCCAGGACCCTGCTATTAAACTGGGTAGAACCCTACATCCCTTTAGAACTAAAAATGGGGGTCAATCCTAAGGCTCTCCATCTCATCCATCATTCAAATCTAGTGCATACCCTGGATGAGAGATGAGTTGCAGCTGTCCCGCCTTGTTTGCCCCTTCAACCCCCACTGTAACTTCCCAAGATTCTTAACTATCATTATAGAATCAACAGATCACTATTTTGGATAAAATTAACTAGTTTTGCATCAATCTTAGAACATCTCTTAAAATTTTAATTGAAGTGGATAAACCCCTTACCAAAAAGAAGGCTCACACAGGGACACCCTCAATTGAGAAATTTGATACTTGGGCTACACCAGGTGCAAAATTATACCTGAAGGATTCCACCTAGGGTTGACCTTGAGAGCAAGAATCCAATAAACAGTATTTGATCCATACAAGTTTGGGTAACAGCAAAACAAATTTAAGTCAGAAAGCAGGTTCAAACCCTCAAAAACATTAGATAATTGATTTCAACGGCTACCCATTACTAAAATGGGAAGATCAAACCCCCAAGTAAACCTTTCAAGAGTAGCAATTTCCAATTAGTCTATTGTTGACTCAAGCCTCCACTCCCATCAGTATAATCTCAAAAGATCAGAACCCTTCCTATGGTAGGGTGTTGGGTTGATGCTTTATTATATTTCCCAACAAAATATTCCCTGTAAAGCTCCTAGTTTTTTAGTTGTTTTGTTAATAATAATTTTAAGCTTTGCGGTTCCTTTTTTATAAGTTGAAGATACCCAAAAGTCTCACTTATTGCCCTTAGTAGGAAGGGAACTTACAGGTGCAAGTTCAACCCCACCTGCTAAAGACAGTGACTCTAAGGAGACAAGGAATCCTCTCCAATCTCCCTCACCTACTTTTAATGAGGCATAGCTGAGTAGTCTGTGCCTGTTGTTGTGGCTGCTAAAGCTCCCACATTCAAAAGCCAATTATCTCTTGGCACATAATTAACCTTACAAAATAACATAACCTTACAAATCTATGATTAAGTTGTGTTTCAAAGCCTTGATGGTTTAGGACAGACGGTTGACCACTCAAGCTTGGTTAGCTCACTTCTAACTTCCCTGTCGCTTAGGACATGGAAAACCGTGATAAAAGCTGCCTACTAACTTCTCTTACCTCAGGTTACACTTATTCTAATGTTTACTGAACAGATCCCACACAGGGCGCACCATTCAGAGGGGATCCTTTCACTGTTACTCTTAATTTAGTTGCTCTAAATCAGTTGAATCTCCTAAGTGTACCCCAGAATAATTTCTTTCTTTAAACCTTATTATCTAAGATGGTTATATCAACAGATAAAGGAGATGGAGGAAGAGAAAGAGGAAGTAATTGCAGCAGAAGAAGGGGAAGTGGAATATGAAGATGAGCCATAAAAGGAGAAAGATGTCACTAAAATATCAATGGCAAGGCGGTAATCCAAATAGATCCTAAGGCACCAGCTGTATCTTCCTATCATAACTCCATAATGGCACAGATTGAAGCTGAGCGCCAGAAGACCCAGTTCTTGAGGATCTGTTAGAGGTGCAGCCCTCTTTTGATCCATCTGATATTTTGGAGGATTCTTTATCATATGCGTGGGCAGAAGCTATGCCCACTCAGTTTTGGCCTCAATCTGAGAAAAGACAACCACCCCCTTTAGTATAACAATGAAAAACTTGTGCATGTTCTCTAACTAAATTGAATAGTTATGATCATGCTTATTTCATATTCCAATGCAGATTACTGTTAAGCATTGGAAAGTCACATTAAATGCCTTGGTGGACATCAGTGCAACTAGAAATTACACTTGCCTGAAGTAGTGCAGGGTTTAAATCTTTGAGTTATTACTGAGGCCACATTTATGGGTGCTTCCCGCATCCCTATTATCACACTGCCGCTCTGTAAGCATCTCAGTTCAGAGCACATGAACAAAATTTGTAGCCCACTTCTCTGCTATCCAAGAGTTGCTGTATCCAGTAATTCTAAGAGTTGGTCGGTGGCGCCGCTAATTTGTAAGCATTGATCTAGAACGGAGTATTCTAGCATTCACCACACATACATATTAGGGAAAATCCTCTTACTACTAACTTTGGCTACAGGTAACGCGGTGGAAACAACAATGCATTGCACCTCCTCAAATGCTGTATCTAACCCCCTCACTATGCCGCATATCCTGGAGCCTTAAAAAGATGTGTTAAACGTGGGAGATTCCATCCACCTTCCTGAACAATGAGAGATTAATATGAGCTTTCAATTGACAGTTTATCAAGTTAAAAATCAACTACCCGCTGTACCCATACACGTCACAGGAAGATCAAGCCTTCAAAGTTTGAATTGATGACATGATGTCTAAAGGATGATATCAAGAAAATCACCTTATCTCATTCACAAGTTTTTTTTCATATTTAACAGATGACGCAATGAGACACTGTGTGGATTATGGCCAACTGAATAATGTCACTGTAACTGTCCCAGATCCATATCCCCTCCCTTTGGAAGCCTCCATTTCTCATGCTATTTCCAAATTTAAGGTCTTTTATAACTTTATCTTTTTGTTGCATTCCATCAAGTGCGGGTAAAGTCTGGCTAGGGATGGCTGACTGCCATCTAGACATGGTATGGAATTTATAAGTTCAGGGTTATGCCATTTGGCTTAAAAATGCACCAGCAGTGTTCTAGCGCAACATTGACGGTTCTTTGGAAGATCTCAGGTTCTTCTGAGCAATAGTATATTTTGCTGGTATTTTAATTCACTCACCTAACGCTAAACAAGAAGGCAAGAATCTAATGGACGTAATGGAAACCATACATAAAGCTTGATTAGTTGCATAACCATTCAAATGTGAGTTTTACAAGGGTGAAGTGCAGTTCCTAGAGAATTTGTTACTGAAGGATGGTCAGGCTATTGCACCTTTACAACTAAATGACATTCACTCTTGGCCTGCTCCTTTGACGCAGAAACAAATATGTAGCTTTTATAGATCTGTCTCCTTTATAAAGAAGCTTTCAACAGCCATCTCTGATCTTGCATCTCCTTTACAGCCCATCACTGTAAGAATGCTCCCTTTGTTTGGACCCCAGAGTTCCAAAAGGCTTTTGATGCAATAAAAGAATTCTTCACCTCTACTCCTATTTTACGTCATTCTGATGAGGACAAGCCATTTATTTTTACATGTGACAACTCAGATACTGCAGCGGGCGCCTTTTTCTAAAAAAACATGAAGCAAAGAACATCATGAGGCTTACTTCTCAGGGAAGTTTGGTATAACTGAGCGTTCTTAGGCAATATATGATACAGATTTTGCTGCTGTTTTTTGTCTCTGATGCTTTGAAGGTATATACTATAAGATGCCAAGCACTCAGTATTGGTGCGCGCTAACCACTAATACACTACTATTGCAAGCCGCAGAATTTGGCCCATAGACAAATTGAACTCATCAGGACCTCTTGAGTTTCAATTTCAAATATGATTTTGTTAAGAATCAACATATATCTTTCCAGGAACTCTTATTCCAATCCTTCAATGGTACATGTTAGTATTGGTGACTCTGAGTTAGTTACATTAGTCCCACCTGAGCAAATCATGACGCATCCTCCCCCAGCAATTGCCAAGGTAGCTCCCTCCACTCCACGTTCAAACTCAATTTAAGCCCAAGCCCAGGTTTGCCAAACCATCCAAAAGCACCGCCCTAGCTATTGAGTCTGTCACTGAAATAGAGCCAAGAGCTTCCGCTAAAAATCCCTCCACTAAAGAGGGTTCTCACTTGGATGATGTGTTGACTTTGCAAACAGCTGATGCTGAGGGTCTTAATCTTATGTCTAAGATTGTTGATGGTAAGGCTCCATCCAGATGGTATTCCCAGAAGGATAAGATAATTTGATTCATAGTCAAGTGCTGTTTTCTTCTGCCTTACGTTATAAAACTTAAGGGAACATCATGATCCCCCACTATAAAGCATCCTGGCGTAAAGAAGTTTATTAGCCTAATAAAGCGAGGGTTTTATTGAACAGGCCTTACAAAATATGTCCCTGCATGGGTAGAAGGTTCTTTAATGTTCCTGCTCAAAAACTGACTTAACAGGGAGAAATGGTTTCCTACACCTCTCCAACAATCTGAAGAGCCTTGGACCTTGAATTGATGAAATTTATTGTGGGTTTGCCGGTGTCCCAAATTATGATAAAGGCATGGTGGTGGATCAGTTTGCAAAATATGCCATCTTCATCCCCTACTTGACAACAATATAAACTGAAGATATGGAGCAATTGTTTGTTTTACAGGTTTTTTCTTTGTTTGGTTTATCTCAGGAAGTAATCGACGATAGAAGACTCAGTTTACCTCGATGGTTCTGGGAGGCTTTGTGCAATATGCTGAAGAACAAACCCTGAAGATCATCGTCATAACATCCTCAATCAGATGGTCAAACAGAATGAACCAACAAGTCCTTGAAGCAGTATCTTTGATGCTATGCTACTGCCTCCCAGGACACATGAGCAGCAGACCTCCTTTTGGCCTGGTTTTGTATATAAAATCCTTTCATGCATCCACTGGGATATCACCAATGTATTCTAACTTAGGTTACAATAACACCTTCACCCTTGTCCCCAAAATTAGCAGTAATATCCCATCTGAAGGCAACTTCGTTAAGTACATCTAGAAGGTTCACTTCTGTCATAGTTGAATGACATTATTGTGGGGACATATTGTTTATTAAGCTTAACGTAATGAGGCCAAGAGGACCAAGTTAGCAGACCTACCAGACCTGAAGCACACCTTGGACCAACGCTGGGTAAGAGTAAGATATGCCCAATTTGGTTCTGGGGGTGCGCGTGGCGGTCAGATGAGCGTTACATGCACTGCATTAAAATGCACAAGTTACATGGGGAAAATTTGATGATTCTGTTTTTAGTCAGAGAACCGGGCTTTGAGTCCCATTCAGTTTATAATATTAATAAATCGGTAATATTCAGCCTAAGTCAATCACTCAAGTGTGAGCATACTTTAAATAAAGTATGTGATGGATGGGATGTTGCATTTGATGGTTCAATTGGGCACAGTGTTTCTCCTGATGGATGATGATTCCCCCAATTGTTAAATAAAGTTTTTTTGACATATTTTATTTGTTGGTCAACTTTTTTTACTAAGCTCCCTCTATTTTAATTTGTAAGATGGTCCCTTGTCTTAACCTTTTTGCATACCTCCTTTAGGAGGTCTCTAATACTCTAGGTCATGTTATTTTATCAAAACTATCCACCAATTTTTCCCCTCTGGGAAAGGCTGGCTCTTCCAATAGAGGCACAAAAAGCCTGGATTCAGATCTGCACTTAGTAAAGTACCCCTCCCTGGGGTCCAACCAGGTCCTCGCATTTATAGCTTATTTCACTTTTATATAATTATATACACCTTCACCTTGGCTCCTTTTAGCATTGGCACACTTTTGAGTGCCCTCTTTCCTGTGTTATTAGCAGGTTATTTCCTGGTGATGTGGTTGGTTTATCCACCACCTCTCAGGAATTAGAGAGCTACAGACATTCTTGTGACATTAGTCAACCAATATTTTTATTGTATTTGCATCAAAATTCTTTAAGTAGTGCTCTTTCTGAGTGCCTAGTGGATATGCTGGCTGTTTATCACATTCACTATGCTTCTCACTACAGCGTTTTCATTTATTTTAATGTTGGTACAGCTCAGCGTAATCCTCACCACAGCCAATTGGAAGGCCTCTACCCTTTATGCTCGTGCCTGGTGGTTTCAGACCCTTTAGGATCCTTCTGATAGTATTCTGAGGCCTACCCAAGTAGTATCTTCTGAAATTCATCAGGCTCTAGATTCCATAGCTTCCAAAGCTTCTCTCCATACAAATTTATATAACTCTCATCTGACCTCTTGAAGCATTAATTGCTGTGTCACTTGTCCCCTGGTGCAGCTGGCTGAGTATTTACTGTGTTCCAGGCACAGCCACATTTATGGATGTCTGTGAAAAGTTTAGAACGTGTTCTGGAAGCACATCACCCTAACATTTATTCTTTCCAAACCTTCTACAAGTCCTTCACTCTCCACTAGGTGGGGTGCCTATTGGGAAGTATTTAGATGATTTTTGCACTTAGACCAGACTTTACCATTGGCTGATGTAGTTAAAACGTCATTTATTCATTCCATTTTGGATCCTCAGCAAGAAATGCTCTGGTATTGCAGACTCCCCCTTCAACTTCAATCAACTGACTGAAGCCCTTTGGGGTAATTTCTTCACCTAACCAGAAAAGGGATAGGTAATTTGGCCATCATTGTACATTGGACTGACCCCTATAAAAATTAGCCTGGAAAACTCAAGCACTCTTTGAAAGTGGAGACTTCTTTTGCTTCCATACCTTCAGTTTTGGGAGATCTTAAAGGTTAAGGGGTCAATCCCTGAAGTTTTTATTATAAGTCTAGCTAGTTTATCCATGTTTGTTTCACCAGCAGAAACCCCTATATTTACCAAACCCACACACTCAATTTCTCCTTTGGAAAAAGTTTCATATTCTTCTAAATCTTCAGATTTTTGTAAATGAGAGGGTCACGGGGGTCTAGCCCTGAATTACTGATAAATGACTCAATTAATTCAGCTGAAGGGGGTTTACCTGAGAAGACCCCTATAAATACAGCTCCTAAAACTCTGTTTTCACTTTGAATGTGACATTGTCTCCCAATGATAACCCTTTAATTTTTCTGGAACTTGGGGGTTTTCATGAGACTAGCCTCAAGCTAAAATTTAATAAAGCACCTGAGGTATTTTCTCCTATGGATCTCCATCTATGGAGCTTGGCAAACCCTCATTTAAAGGGGATATTGCTATGTTGATAATGAATAGCAGGTACAAGCCACTATCAGGGCAGGTATTTTTCCTTTGAATCATAAAAACGCCATTTATAACAAAATGATATAAATAAACAACGAGTCAAAGGGAAGCTCTCATGAGACCAGTCTCAAAACTATTCTCATTTATCACATCACTCTTGAGAACCCACTCTTGCCTCTAAGATGATTCACAAAACTGAGGAGCTGGAGCAAAAGCTATTTTTAGAATAAGTGGTAAAAATGATCCTGAGGATACTGTGGGGTATGTACCCTCAGTGGTAAGGGTTGCAATTTACCCTTCACCATTCTTTGATGGGAAATTTCATCCTGGAGGAGTGAATAAGTCTAAAGAGAAACCCTTTGGTGAGCTGTTGGCTTTATCTGTTGTCAATAAAATTTTTATGGGTTTTTTTCTGCTTGCTGCTACTCTTTCCTCCCCTTCAGGGAAATTCAGCACATCTATTTTTGGTTGATAATAATGCCTCTGAAATTTTATTGACCTGGACCTAACCCACTTCAAGTTAATCTAATTTACTTGATTTTATAGTTGGGGCAGGGGCCTCCCAGGGTATTTTTACTCACTGAAGGTTCAGTGGTTATTAATTATTAATTGGCAGCTACCATTTAGAGGACAGCTTTTTGAAAACCAAAAATCTTCTGTACCCAATTATCTTAGGGGGGTGGAGTTGTGGCGCAATTTTGTAATCAAAACAATTTGAAAGTCAAAATCCTGAAGTTATCTCTTAAGAGTAGACATGAATTAGTTTCCCATGTCTAAAGTAGAACATTAAGGAAATTTGCCCCAATGGCCAAATGTACAAAAAATCTAACCTTGCACCTCTGCTGAAGCTCATTCTAGAAGTTCCTTACCTTCCTGCTTGGAAGGGTGGAATCTTCAATTGACATCGCTTCTTCAAGTGTTCTAAAAATCTTCAGAGTTTTATTGTGACTTCAAATTCACAGTTGACCTATTGCATATTCCTCCCCCATCTACACCTTGACTTTATGGGAGGAAGTATCTCTGAATTTGTGGGTCATGGAGAAGCTAGCTAAGGGAATTATATTTCAGCATAACTCTCCATTATTCTTACCACTTCTTTTGCGGAAAAAGCGGATGGTACTCTAGGATCTTGCGTGGATTATGGTAACTTGAATAATGTTACCATACCTGATTTGCATCCAATCCCGGTGGAAGCACAAAAATTGCTCGCTATGTGAAGAGGGCAAGGGTCTTCTCCAAATTGGATTTCTTGAACGCTTTAAATAATATTTACATAAAATGCGGAAGGAATGGTTTACTGCATTCTATACTAGGAAGAAGTTTTTTTAAATTTTTAAATCATGCCTTTTGGGCTTAAGGATTCTCCTACAAAATTTTAGTGCTGTATTGATGCGGCCTTGGGATAGTTAGGATATGCGTGTTGGCCTACATGGATGCCATCCTGGTTTTCTCCCCTAATAAAGCATCCCATGAGATCCACCTGCGGAAAGTGGTTGAGCATCTGAGGGAAGCTAACTTAACCCTGAAAATAAAAAAGTTGAGTTTTTCAAGTCACAGGTCACAATCTGGGGTATCATTGTGTTCAAAAAAGGTCACATGATCATTCCAGACAATGAGAAGGTAAATAAGTTATTGGACTACATTTACCTCAGTTAAAAAATTGAGAAGCTTTTTGGGACGTGTACCATCATTTGAAAGTTTACGCCAATTCTTTCTGAAGTAGCGGCGCCTTTATATAAGGCCATTGGGGCCAAAGTTTTTCAGTGTCCTCCACCATAAAGTATGTTTTCCAAGCCATGAAGTGCACCCTTCTTTTCACGTCAGTTCTTCACCATGTGGACCCTAAGAAGGGGTTTATAGTGGCTACAGATGCTCCCAACTTAGCAGTTGCTGTTGCTCTGTTACAAGTGGGTGAAAATGGAGCAGAGCATTCTGAGGGTTATTTTTCTCAGAAAATGTCCTTATCTAGGTTGAATCACGCTGTTTATTCTACAGAATATTGGCGGTAGTGGAAGCTTTGACCTACTGGAGTCATCATTTACATGGTTCTTCTCAGACATCCTACGTTTGTAAAAGTCACCTTGTCCTATTGTACTACTGCACTCCTCATGTCCTGCCCCACGACAAACCAGTGGCATGAGACCCTTTTCTGGTTTTTGTTCTCATATGAGTTTACAAAGGGCAAGGAGAATAGTTTGGCTGACGCTCTGAGTCAAAACCCTGTGTTGGCACCTGATTCAAGTAGTTAGAATTGCACAAAACCCACTTGGTGATTCCTCCTGGTTAGATTGTATCAAAGCAACCCCCCATCACGGATTGCTGGCTGTTGCTTGTGTCTCTGGAGAATCTGGAGGAGTATGATATGTATAGAAAGGTCGTTCTTTCACAGTCCCTATCGTTTAAATATAATTAATTATCGCCAAATGCAAGTTAAATTAGGAGGATATAACCAAGTGGTACCATGCAAAGGATGAGATGGTATGGTACAGGGGAACTTATGAGTTTCCTCCAGACAACTCTATCTGAAAAATAATCAAGGACCACCATGATGGCATAACTGTAGGGCACAAGGAGAAAGCGAACACTTTGAAGCTTATCTGCCATACCTGTAACTGTAAGGGATTGGCCACACAGGTTGCAACGTATACTAAGGAGTGTCTGGTCTGCAATAGTTAAAACCAAAAAAGAGCCCCTCATGGATTGGAGGTACCAGTTAAAAAAGCATCAGGGCCCTGGAATTCCCTTTCAGTCATATTTACTGTACAACTACCCTTGTCAGAGGGGTATTAAACTATTATGGTAGTGGTGAAATGGTTTACTAAGTTTGTCATTTTATTCCATGTAACACTACAGTAACAGCGGCGCATATGACTAAGTTATTCTTTTTCCATGTGTTTTTCCTCCATGGGGTGACTCAAGAATTTATCAGCAATTGTGGACCTTAGTTTCCATCAGTATTTTGGGAAGAGTTAGCAAAGCTCTTCCACTTACTCCGCGCCATTCTAATGCTTACCACAACCAATCAGATAGGCAGACAGAACGAGAAAACCAGTGCCTTAAACAGTTCTTGTGGTGTTACACTGCAGTTAAAAATTCTGAATGAGCTTCTCATTTTCCCTAACCCAGTTTTATTATACTAAAAGCCCAGAATGCTTCAATTTAGTGTTTACCATTTTTTGCCAATTATGGCTTCAACCCCGCATTAACATGGAACTCAGTTGTGGGTCCAAGGTGGATGCAGTGGTGGACTACGCTAAGTCCATCAAGAAAGTAAAAAAGGGAAACTTATAGTTTGGAGGCCGCCATGAAGACTTATAAGGAGAACACTGATGGTTAAATGGGTGGGTCCAGCATATAAGGAGGGAAATCTCATGATGCTTAATTCTGGAAATATCTAATCAAGCAGCCATGCAAAAAAGTGGGGCTAAAGAGGATAGGATTTTACCACGTTGTCAGAAAAGTTAATTTATGCCTCATACCATTTGGACTTTCTCCCACCACATAAGACTTTAGTCATGTTTTAAGAAAGCAAGTTAACCTTGTTTAAGGGTCCCCCACCAAAGACCCCAGAGGCATACCTCATGGATGGGACGCTGGAGTGGGAGGTTGAGGAGATTGTATGCTCTCATAGTGTAAGGATAATACTTGAGTACCTGGTGTTGTGGAAAGGATTTGAAGCTTCAGAAAATAGCTGGGTACTAGCTAGGGACTGCATCCATGCACAAGACCTGATTGTTGCATTCCACGAGTGTTTCCCAGAGGCATCAGGGCCCAAGGCTAAACTAGTCATCGCCGTCATGAAGCTGGCCCCTGCCATAAAATCGTTTCCCTGGCTGAAGCCCATGGAGGAGGGATGGAGCCTCAAAAAGACTGGATGGTAACGTCATGGTTGAATGACATAATTGCAGGGACAGATTGTTTAAATAAGACTTAGCAGGATGAGGCTAAGAGGACCAAGTTGGCAGGCCTGTATGACCTGATACACACCCAGGACCAACACTGCAAGGGCAAGTTATGCCAAAGTTGGTTTATGGGATGAACATGATGGTCAGAAGAGCGTTACATCCAAGGCTTAAAACGCACCAGCTATATGGAGAATAATGACGTTCATTGCATGTAATTGGATACAGGGCTTCAAGTCCCATTCAGTTTATAATGATGCTAAATTAGGGAAAATTCAGCTTCATTCAATCACCCAAATGCGAGCCTCTTTAGCTACATTATGAAGAGGGAAGAGAAGTTGCATTTATTGATTTGATTGGGTGAAGTGTCTCTTCTGATAAATGATGATTCCCCAATTGTTTAAATAATGGTTTTTAAGGCCAACCTTCTTTGTTAGTTAACTTGTTCTAATAAAACCCCGTTCGTTTTTGTTTATCAGATGGTTCCTTTTTGACCTTTTTGAGGATCTATTTAAGGAGGTCTCTAATAATCTAGGTTATTAATTTTATTAAAACTATCCACCAATTCTCTTTCACCTCTATGAAAGCCTGGAACAACCCTAATAGAGGCACTGAAAAGCCTGGATTCAGATCTGCACTTAGTAAAGTACATCTCTCTGGGGTCCAACCAAGTCATCGTATTTCTAGTTTAGCTCATTTCTTATAAAATTATATAGCATCACCTTGGGTTTCTTGGTACTGACAACCTTCAGGGGTGCCTTCTTTACTGTGTTATTAGCAGGTTGTTCCCTGGTGGTGTGGTAGGGCATTTCCAAAACCACTCCGGGAGTGAGAGAGTTACAGACACTCTCTTAACAGCCTCTATGTCCAACAACAGTTAGTAAAATTAAATAATGATGTCAATCGGTCTGCAGACAAAAACGCTATGCATCTCCAAACTATCAAGTAGGGGATTTGGTCATGGTTGATAGCAAGAATTTGCGCCTCAAAAAGCCTTGTTGTAAGTCAATTTGCAAATGAGCAGGTCCCTTCCCTATCTCTAAAGTGTTGACTAACAAATTTCCATGTGGAACTGCCTACACTGGAAAATTCAAACCTCCATTCACGCCTCATCCCTATTCCCCCTTAAAGACAAGAAGCCAGTAAAGGCTGAGACTATCATGGTAAAAGGAGCTCCTGAGTTTGAAGTGGAAAGAATCTTTAGCTCCAGTTGGGTAAAGCATAAAATAAATTACTTAGTGTCTTGGAAAGGGTATCACTTATGAGAACACCCGAGTGCCTTCCAAAGATTGTTGAAGGCCAGTAGTCAATAGATAAATTCCACACTAATAAACCTTGAGTTCCCGCTCAAACCACACCAAAGCCACCTCCTATTGAAGCCCTCAAGTTAACAGTTCCCCATAAGAACTACGCTTTAGTTTAGGCCCACACGGGGCGTAGATCTCATTATTATAGGAAATGGTAATGTAAGGTTCCAGGACCCAGCTATTAAGATGAATCTAACCCTACATCCCTTTAAACTAATAAGAGAGTTAATACTAGGGCTCTTCCTTTCACCCGTCTTTCTAATCTAGGGCATAACCTAGATGTGAGATGGGTTGCAGCTGTCCCACCTTGTTAGCCTCCTTCAACCCATAGTGTATCTTCCCAAGGTACTTAACTATTATTATAGAATCAGCAGACCACTATTTGGAGAAAAATACCAGATTTTACATAAATTTTAGATCATCTCTTAAAATGATTGTCACAATTCTGATATGACTGGACAATAATCTTGAAACAGCTAGGGCGGATTGGGAAGAATCCGCTTAACATGATATCAGCTACAATTATTCAAGTGCCTTAAGACGAGGCGATATTGGGATATAACAGGTTATTATTGGATCGCCTCTAAATAAAGCAATAAGGCAATGAGGTGATGTCGACATTTGACAAATATGAATCAAATTGCCTACAATTAGGGCGATAGATAGCTAGAGAATAACAAACTGAAATTAAGGAGAATCGTTGGAATAGAATAGCCCAAGCTATGAGAGTGGTATCATCTGAAGCCGCTGTATATAAGTGAGATGGGCGATTGAGAGAAGTTAAGTTGTTAATAATAGAGAGATTGGGACAGCGAAAGGTTGCTGTATTTATTAAAATAAATAAATGAGTCGTTGGGGCGATTGCTCCTAATTTTTAGTATATTTTCAAGTGTGTCCAAAGGACCAACAATCCCCACATTGTCTGTCTGTTGTTCAGTGGGTTCGACCTGTACAAACAATATGGCAATCCTAACAATACCATCCAATTTTATAACAGTAGTGCTTACTACAGGGGCCCCATTGATTAACCATCAAATACCACGAAACTCCAGTCGCCAGCCATGTCTTACACAGACTGTGTTGCTAAAGGATCTTCACGAAACACTGCACCAGCCAGGTATGAGGAACTCAAACTTACCTTATATGCAGTGCTCAAAAATTAAGATGAACTTCTTCAAGAATGAAATGCTGTCATGCACCAGCTTGATAGTACCTTTAGCCAAATGCAAATTTTGGGACAACAAATCAAGGAACTCACCAACTAGTTGAATGATACTACCAAACAGTTACAGTGTACAGAGTGGAAATTGACCAGTGCCTCTTGGTTTTCTCTATGGGATGAGGATGAACAACAAGGGGGATCATCATATGAGGAAGAATATGATGCTGATCAGAGCTACTATACCCGGGACATTAGTACTGGATACAAAAAGAGTCAGAGAGCCAATTCCCTCAAGTAATGGCGCTGCCGCCCATGGCAGAAGGCCATGCTACCCCTGAAGTGGCAGACATCTTAACTTCCGTTGGTCCAGCTTCTCATTGGGAAACTGCTTTTGGATCCTGACCCATTCCTCAGTATGGCCTAAAAAGCTGCAAACGGGATGAGGAGGTTAATATCAAGAAACTACCTCCATTTGATCAAAATGGGAACATCAATGGTTTCTTCAAACAGTTTAAATTTGCAGCGGAAGGTGCATCTGATAGATGGAAGGCTAAACTGTTGATATCCACATTGGATTTCAGGATTGCTGATCAAGTCACCTGTTACCTCCCAAGTAGCTCTGTCACCTATAAAGATGTAAAGAATACCTTGCTTCGTTTGTTTGGGGGTATCTCAAAGTTGTCACAGCGGAAAGCGAAATTCTTAATGATCAGATTCCACTGAAATGAGACTCTCCTGGAGTTCGCTGATCAATTCACAATGGAAGCTCATGTGCTGGTTGGGGCAGGGTACTTAGCAGAAGATGAAGTGTGCATTGCCATGACCTCCGCGGTGAAGCCATACTGAGAGCTCCACAATGTCATATCTCTGCTTCTGGATGATGAAGTTCCTCTGCTCAAGATTGTACAGTTTCTTCTTCACATATCCCCTAACTTTCCACTGCTGAATATGGAATGGAAGACTACCACCTCTACTGTACCCTCTTATTCAGGAGAATACTCTCGTCCAACTCACATTCTACTTAGCAACCCTTGACCTTACTATAACTCCGCACCTCATCCTCAGCTGAATTATACTCAACAGTTTGATCAGCGTCCATGGGCTGGTCACAAAAACCGTCAGCAAATTAGCTACTTACCAGGACCTAGCTATGCTGAATGTCAACAATCATCTTACTGACCTGGGCCTGGTTACGCCGAACAACTCCAAACTTTCTGATTGGACCTTCTTATGACAATCAAGGACGTGGCTCTTATGGGGGGTAACTGCTATGAATGCAGCCGCCCTGGTCACTTGGTAAAATTGTGTCATAACCGCCATGTGAACTACGTACACCAAGATCAATACTATCAGGGAAAAGATGGAGCAGAGTAGAGACATGACCCTCTATCTCCACGATTTCAACCCAAAACGTCCCTGAATCAATAGTAGTATATCCCGCGATAGTCCCTCAGTACAATGATGAAAGTTTATACCAGCAGCCAGTTGGAGGAGTGAACGTAGTAACCTGAGCTCAAGCCAAGGCCGCGGCAGATGAAGAATCCCCAGAACAACTGAAGCCGTATGCCTGTCAAATGCTTGATCAAGACAAGTTGGATACTGCCACGGATGCGCCAACTATGAAAGGATTAAACGTCGCCCTTCCAGTAGACGCCATTGTCAAAGAATATCCCAAAAATTGGTGAAGGGATAATAAGTTTTCTTGAAAAGATTAATCCCATAAATGGATATGTATTAAACAATCAATATTATTCTTATTCTGAGTGTACGTACTGTGATATTTTTGTAGCAAAAAATAGAGTTTGCACAATAATAGATACTGGTGCTCCAGTCAACATAGTTTCCACTAAGTTGATGGTAAAGTTGACATTAAAACCTGATGTGGACCATCGAATGGTGTATGGAACTGCTGGAGCAGAAAGCACCGTCTCTGAGGGAGCTTACAGTGTGCCACCTCTGCACTTTGGGTCCATTGTCATCGTAGCTCTGGCGATTGTTCTACCAAATGAAAACTATGATTTGCTAATTGGAACTGCTTTCCTACGCCATTTCAGGGCTGTCATTAATATGACATAGGAGACCCTAGCCATTCTGGGACAGCGGATCCCAATTTACTTCACCTCTAGCAGAGTACCAAAGGACCCAGTGCACATGAGCCATATCAATCTTGCATATAGTGATGGAATGATTTCAGTTCACTATCATCAACTAAAAAACAAAACTTGGACCCTTCCCCAGCAAATATATGAATATTAAAGGATCCTCTCCGAGCTGCAGGGCCCATATCTAATCCTTCTGGACATCAAGTTTTTATGAACACGGATTTAGAGGTGGAAGTGCCAGTTGGGCTAAATGGGGAAGTCATTGGGCTCTATCGTCAAACATAGTTTGATCCTCATATGTCTCCAGGGATTATACTTCCAGGCCATGGAGAAATTAAGGTTTTGTTAACAAACCTCCAGAACGAACTAATGCAAATCCGCCAACACCAAATAGTAGCATATTTACATTTAATTCCAATAGAAGAGGTCTTTCAGGTTCATGATTTCGGGTTGTTGGACAAATTTGGTCTACCAGATGAGGCACTGGACGGCATAATGACAGCGGTACCACGGAGTAATCTAATAGGGCTATCAGAAGAACAAAATGACCAAGCAATAGCTTTATTTTAGAAGTACAAGGGAATTTTAGCTGTTGACAATCATGACTTAGAGTGTGCTTGGGGGGTGGTCCATTGAGTAGACACAGGAGATTATCCCCCTATAAGGTATTGGCTAATTCGCCAATTGAGGGCAGTGGAAGACATTATCACTAATGAATTTGACAAGTTGCTGGAGCAAGGAATGCTCAAACTGTCCAAGAGTCTGTGGGCTTCGCCCATTCTGATTGCAAAAAAGAAGGACGGCACCAACTGTGTAGTAATAGACTACCGGAAGCTCAACAGTATTACAAAAAAGGACTCATACACTTTGTCAAGGATTAACGATGCTTTGGATTGGTTAGGGGAGCCAGTTATTTTTCAGCGATGAACTTAATATCTGGTTACTGGAAAATTGAGCTACCCATGGTGGAACAGGAAAAATGCGCCATAATCACCTCCAAAGGCCTTTTTCAACTAACTAGATGCCTCAAGGGCTGTGCAACGCCCCATATACATTTCAGAGAGCCATGGACAATATTCTTGGTGACCTAAAGCTGTCATGCATCCTTGTATACCTCGACGATATTAACATTTTTTTCAAACCTTTTAGAGCACCTTGATCATTTAGAAGCAGTATTCCGCTGGCTTGCTGAGGCGAACATCAAAATCAAGCCTCAAAAATGTAACTTCTTCAAAGATCAGTTGGAATGCCTGGGGTTTGTGGTAGACTCTAAAGGGCTGAAACCACAGACAGCTAAAGTGGAGGCCATCAGCAAAATGACTACACCTAATAGTAAATGCGACATACAGGTATTTTTGGGAATGATTGGTTACTACTGGAGCTTCATCCCTAACTTTAGCTGCATTGAGGGGCCACTATTCAAGTTGTTAAAAAATGATGCTGTGTTTGAATGGACGAAACATTATCAATATGCTTTTAATACACTTTGTACGGCGCTGACCAGTGCACTGGTGCTATGCTATACAAACTTTGACAAAGAGTTTATCATTCAGATGGATGCGTCTCTTTCCGCCGTTGAGGCAGTACTTTCTCAGAAAAATAACGAGGGAGAGGAGCATCCTGTAGTGTACTGTAGTCGAAGTCTGAACTGCCATAAGCATAATTATACTGTTATGAGCAGGAGTTCTTAGTGGTGATCTACGCATATAAGCAATTTAGAGTCTACTTGCATGGGGTAAAGTTCAAAGTCATATAAGATCACGCATCATTACGCTGGTTGCAGAACCTCAAAGAATCTGAAGGCTATTTGGCCAATGGGCTCTTAAGCTGCAGGCTTATGACTTCAAGATCCTTTATCACCCAGGAGTAAAGCATCATAACACTGACTGTTAGTCTTTTTTAGTACTAGTGGCGCCCAACCCAAAAGGGGGAGCCGCCACGCATCTTTGTTCTCAAATGGGCCAAACAAAGGGATTATCATAAATTAAAAAATTCCTAATAAAGCCCCTAGGTTATCAGCCTAGAAAGCCATATCAGATGGCGAGGAGGCTTTGGGGAAGCGTTTATCCAGCGCCCGCTTTAGCTGGCGGACCATGGAGGACAGCATTGGGGTGGGAGCATCAGCGACATGAGGCATAAGGAGGTATAAGTGGGGGTTTTCTTCATTAATGAGGCCGGCAGTGTCCATCGCCTCAACATATTGAGCAAGTTGATGCTCAGCAAAATTGATGAGAGCCAGCACACAAGTAAATGACTTGATGCGCTGTTGATTTTAGAGATATTTGGGGTCAAAAAGATAAGTTTTTGCTGCATCTATGCAAGCATGGCTTGCACCAAAAGCAACACTGACTGTTTATCTCGACTGCTGACTGTTACCATGACAGCGGACCTCAGTGATATGATGTACAATAAGATTCTCAGTGGAAAATATGATGAAAAACTGCCCCAAGTGATCAAAACATTAAATGAAATGCGAACAATACCTTCCAATGGAATGGGGAATTGTACAAGTAGATCAGAAATTCTGTAGTGAATTTTCTGCGACCCTCAGCGCAGCTGGGAATCATTATGAGCGCCCATAAGGCAGTCAGACATGGTGGGGTGCGCAAGACAATGGGGTTGTTGTGCCCTTGGTACTATTGGGAAAGCATGAGCTTTGATGTGCTCAAAACCATTTCCTGTTGCCATCAGTGCCAAGTGGAGAAGCCATTTCGCCGTAAGACTTCATACTGGGTAGTGAAACCACATTTTGCTTGGCACACAGTTTTCCTTGACGTCGTTGATCCCTTGCCAACAGGGTCCAACCAGTGTAAGTACATTCTTGTAGCTATTGACCACTCGACCCAGTGGGTCAAAGTGAGGGTGATACAGGATTTGGGGGCGGTTACAATGGCCAAGTTTATAATGGGATGTATTATTTAGTGACACAGCTGCCCTCAGTTCATTCTTACTGATAATGGAACCAACCTCACCTCGCGCATCCTCCCCAAACTGAATGAGCTTATGGGAATCTGCAGGGTTCTGATGACTCCATACCACCCCAAATCCAATGGAATGGTCAAACGGGTGAATGGGACTTTGGTGAACATACTACAAAAATTAGTAACAAATAGACCTTCTGATTGGAGCTCCCGCCTTTCCACTGCCATGTTTGCCTATAACATTAGTTACCATTCCACCACGGGGAAGAGCCCCTTCCAACTACTATACGGCTGACAAATGGCTCTTCTGGCGTTACTTTAGTTGTTTGTAGAAGACACTGGTGGAATGAAACCCACATTGCTAATTTGACTAACCTGGTGAACACTCTGATTAAATTGCAAACCGAAGCATATTCCTTCAGCTTAGCCAAGAAGATCAGGAATCAGGCTGCTGATCAGGTACGTTGTAGCAGGTTGGTGCAGTTCAAAGAAGGTGATATGGTTCTCTTCTATGACCAACATGGGTTCAGGTGGAAACACAAGCTAGCCAGTATTTGAATTGGTCTGTTCGAAGCTATAGAGAAAACTGGGGTCAATGCATATGCCATCAAGGACCCCACAAGTGTTCAAATCATTAACTGAGCACACGTAAAGCTCCTCTGACCATACAAGCAATAGGAGCCTTATTGTCCAGTCAAGGAGGGGTAATGTCACAATTCTGATATGAATGGACAATAATCATGTGACAGCTAAGGTGGATTGGGAAGAATCCGCCAAACATGATATTATTTATGATTATTTGAGTGCCTCAAGAAGAGGTGATATTGGTATATAACATGTTATTATTGGATCGCCTCTAGATAAGGTGATAAGGTGATGTCAACATTCAATAAAAATATAGTTCAAATAATATGAATCAAATTGACTACAATTAGGGCGATAAAGAGCTAGAGAATAACAAGCCAAAATCGAGGAGAATTGGTGGAATAGAATAGCCCAAGCTATGAGAGCGGTATCATCTGAAGCCGCTGTATATAAGCAAGATGAGCAATTGAGAGAAGTTAAGTTGTTAATAGTAGAGAGAGCGGGACAGCAAAAGGTCGCTGTATTTATTAAAATAAATAAATGAGTCGTTAGGGCGATTGCTCCTAATTTTTACTATATTTTCAAGTGTGTCTGAAGGACCAACGATCCACACATCAGCTGTCTGTTGTTCTGTGGGTTTGACCTGTATGAACAATATGGAAGATCCTAACGATACCATCCAATTTTTTAACAATGATGGTTTAGGGACTAAAACCCTTACAAAAAATAGTGCTTGCACAGGGGCGCCCTTAGAAAAAAAACACAATAACTGGGGTACTTCCAGGTGCAGTAATTTACCTAACAAATCTCACCTAAGTCCAACCTCAAGTGCAAGATTAAGCAATAATATTCAATCCAGACAAGTTAAGGTAACAGCAAAGCAAAATTCAGTGTTTGGAAGTAGGTTTGAACCCTTACAAGCCACTAGCCGATTTATTTCAACTATTAAATATTATCAAAAATAGGCAGATCAAATCCCCAAGTGAACCCGTCAATAATATCAATCATCTAATTAGTCTATTATTGTTAACCAAAGCCTCCCCTCCCATCACCCTACCCTCAAAAGCCCAGACCCTTCCTATGGTAGAAGTTAGGTTAGTATTTTTATTATATTTATAAATAAAATTGTTCCCTGGAAAGCTCCTATTTCGTAGTTATTTTGTTAAAAAATAGTAATAAATTTTGCAGTTCCTTTTTTTTAAAAAAGTTGAAGATATCTAAAAGTCTCACTTTAACCTTAATGGAAAAAGAGCTTCCAGGTGCAAGCTAAACCCCACTTGCTAAAGACAGCGTCTCCAAAAAGGAAAGGCTTCCCCCATCTTCCCCCACCTAATATTGATGAAGCGCAGCTTAGTAGTCTGTTCCTGTTGTTGTGGCTGCTAAAGCACCCACATTTAAAGGCCACTTATCTCTTGGCACTTACTTATCCTAAAGTACCCAGTTCACCTCTGTACCTTGGGTAACCTAAACAACTAAATGTTCATTTCCCTTTTATAGTTGAACATGTAGGGTCCTAACCAGTTAGGACCTAGTTTTAATTCTCTTCCATATGGACGGTAATGGTAAAAAAGGGCTAACAAAATGACTGGAAGTTATGTAGAAAGCCACGTTTGTTGCTAAACCAATTTTTCTCTTTAGAGGTGGTAACAGACAAATTAAATGTGGCCAGAGCCTTTAGCCAGATAAATTCATTAGCAATAAGCTTTCATGGTAACATCAAGTGCTTCAGCCAAGGCATGGTCTACCATATATTTCACTTTGGTGGGCAATAGGGAATTCCTTCATACAAAGCTTGATAAAGAGACATTTTTGATATCTTTGTGGTAGCTATTTTGTTAAGCTAGAATTGCACTGAGTATATATTGTGGCAATGTAGAGGGCACTCAAGGCCTTTTTTTAAGAGGGTTTAGACTAAAGTAACAATTTATTTTGCTATACCATCCCATTGGTTGCAAGATGGTAGGGTAGCAAAAAATAATATATCCAATTAATCCAGTTAATTTTTGCACCTTTGATGACCAAAAGTTCTGTCCATTGTCTAAGAGTATTATGTTAGGATACCCATGTTAATGGTATGATAATTTTTAGGAATGTGGCGGTAGCTTTTGCAGAAGCTGAAGAAAGAAAAATGACATTAATCCATCTGGTGATATGATTAATATACAGTATGTGGAATCAATGGCCATTAGATGTTTGTGGTAGAGGGCCCATGACATAAATACTAGCAAGGTGAAAGGGTTTATAATGAGAAAAACTGATGTTGGGGACGAGTAGTAGGGCCAGCTTGGATTTTACATAATAAGCAAGACTCTAGTACATTATGAATTGAGGGGATCATCCTTTCCCAGTAGCACTGGGACTTAAGACATTGATAGGTGTTCTATATTCCTCTATGACCAACTTGAAGGTGTCCTTGTAAGGTAGTATCAGTCCATCCTAAGGGACAAATATATGAGAGTCATTAAATTAATGCTTATTGAAGTGACCATACCATGTCTGGATGTTCACTGACCTTTTTTCATCTCTTTATGGATTGAGATGAGCTTATCTTTCCACAATCGAGGTTGGCTTACAAGATCATAGAGTTGATCCTCCTCAGGTTTGGATAGAGTTAGATTAGGTAATCTGGAAAAAGAATCTGCATTTTGATGTATTGGGCCAGGGTGATAGTTTTTAGTGAGATTTTAGTTTTGGAGCTTAGAACCATTGTGCCAATCGCATATCAGAAACTTAAATATGCTGGAGCCATTGCAAAGATGCACAATAAGAATTATAGTGAAGTAGGCCTCATTTAAATAGCGTAGAAATGTTTGATGGACATTTAAACAGCCAGGCATCTAAATTCTGATACACTATAAAGCTCCAAACTTTAAATGGAGTTTTGCTGTGATATGCAATGAAATGTTTTACTAAATTTTCATCATGTTGGGAATGTATAGCTCCTATAGCAATATCACTAGAATCAGTGAAAGATAAAAAAAGTATTGTCAAGTTGGGGTGTATATTAAACATGAGAGGGAGTAATAGCTAAGCGTAATGAATCTAAGGATAGTTGCTGTCCTTATACCCACTAAAAACTGATTGTCTTCTTTAACAAATAAACTATAGGTTCAGATATATCTTTCAAATGAAGAATGAATTGGCGGTATCCTCTATCTATTCCTAAAAAACTTGTTCATCTTAAAAGGACTTAGGTAAAGGCATTTGAGAGATGGCTGTGACTTTGTCATTATTTGGAGATATCCCTCTTGACTTACACATTGACCCTTGAAAATACAAGTCATTTTGGAAGAAATAACATCTAAATGATTTATATGAAGTTCATCATAATTACTGAAAAGACCTCCCTAAAGTGATCTAAATGAGCAGTAAAAGTTAATAATAAACAGATATATCATTAAAGTATAAAACAAACAGTTTTATTTTTGTCCCATAATAAAATATTCATTGCTCTTTGAAAAATAGCGGGGGCATTGCATAGCCCTTGTATCATCCATGTAAGTTCTAACAGCCCTTTTCTAGAGATAAGATCACATTTTTCACGATCCTTAGGGGATAGGTCAATCTGCCAATGACCGCTTGTGAGATCCATTGGCAAAAAGTTTCAATCAAGACATTGTATGTAAAGATTCATCTAAACAAGAAGAGGGTAACTACTTATCAAGTAATAGAAGTTATTTGGCAATAGTGCATTACAACTCATTGACCTCCATCCTTTTTGCAGATTAATAGCAGAGGAAAAGCCCAAGGGCTTATAAATGGTACAAGTAGCTCAGACTCGAATAGTTGTTTTAATCAAGAGCAATTTGGGCCTCCTCTACTTTAGACTTCAGATAAGTTTAAGCTTTGAGAGAGGATAATTTTTCAGTTCCACTTGATGAACGATTCCAGACTTTTTTCAATATTCTCCAAGTCCTTTAAAGGTCGCTTCATATTCTAATAAGGCTTCTAAATTTTGACGTTGGTCTGGAGTAAGGATGTCCCAATTTACTTTAATAGGAAAATTGTAGTAGCAGATAAGTCAAAAGTATTGTAGAGTGCTGAAACAGTTTACATCTGAGTTTTTTCATTAGGACAGGGTTTGACATAGTCAATGACCACATGCCAGGGCTTGAAGAGTCTGATTATTTAAATTTTCAAATAAACCAAAGATAGAGCTTTCATAGTCCAGATCTAGAATTCTGGGGCAAGCCAAAGCTTTCTTAATAAGAGGATTGGATGTCCATATATATATATATAGAAGTTGCGTATGGGGAGTTAAAATTTTACTTTGGGAGTACACCACAACTTGAGAACTTGTAGGTATAAAAATTGGAAGTACCGTTTACTAAATGGTAAAAGCTTAAGAGCATGATAATGTCTTTCAGCCGCTAGCTAAACGCTACATTATTATTGTTACTGAATTACTGATTGTTTCTTTTGCGCAAATATTATCATGTTTTCTATATAACTAATATTTAATATATAACAAATATATTTACTATATAATAAATTATTATCATGTTAATATATTTACTATATAACATACATTATCATGTTAACAACAATAGAGACTGAAGATTTATAGACTGTGGGAAATCAGAGAGTGAACACAATGATGTCATCATACAGCATGATGTTAAATGAAGTGTTACCAGAAGTTTTAAATGATGTCCAGCTAAAAGACCTTATCATGTCAAAAGTATAAGATTCTATTGGAGATCACTTATAATTTCAGATGAGCGATTTGGTTTTATTCATTTAATTCTATAGTTTTATAGATTTTAATAAGCTGTTTGTAGTTTTTGGTTAATTTAAAAGTACAATAGTGATGATGATGTTACAGTGTCACTTATTACCTGAAAGTTTCAAATGATGTACAGCTAAAAGACATTATCATGTCAATAGCGTGATGATGACGTAACAGCGTGATGGTAACAGAAAGTGTGGAATTATGCCCACCTAAAAGACATCATCATGTCAAAAAAGGAATGGGGCACAAAGAGGTATTTCATCTTTGTCATCCACAGTGTTGAGAGGCATTTTGATTCTAAGCCCTAAATTTTATTATTCTATTTGATAGATAGAGGTAGGATACTCAATGAGACAAGGACGTTTTTTAGGGGCCCTTATTTTTAGATAGGAGATCAAATAGCAGTGGTGCCCAATATCCCAGAAGAGAGATAATGTCCCAAGTGATTATTTCTACAGCTATATTCTCTAATTTTGTTAAATCTTGTTGTGTTCTTATAAATTCCTGTTTTCTAAAGCTATCAAAGGATTGTGATAATTAACTTCCCTAAATCTAAAAGGTAAAGCTGAGTATGCTTTAAAAGATTAAGTGGGCTGGGCTCCTGCTGTTCTATATTCAGCCTCATGGATAAATCTAGAGCCTTTTAAACTTTATATAAGTCAGGAGAAAATAACATTAACTGTGGATCTGGTGTCAACTGTGGCAAGAACAAAACTTTATGTACTACTACTTTTACTTGTACAACTGAAGGTACAAACTGTTAAATAATGTTAAGGACAATCAGTAAGTAATTTCAGTGAGGTTAGCTGAGAAATTTTTGTTTAGGTTAAACCTAGGGGTTTTATTTTTATATTAGCACTTGTGGTTCACAAACTCAAAAGGGGAGCCTCCACGCATCTTTATTTGCAAATGGGCCAAACAAAGGGATTATTAGAAATAAAAATTTCTAATATGGCACCTCAGCTAACAGCCTAGAAAGCCATATCAGAAGGTGAGGAAGCTTTGAAGAAACCTTTGTCTGGCGCCCGTTTTAGCTGGCAGACCATGGTGGACAACATTGGGGTAGGAGCATCAGCGACATGAGGCATAAGGAGGTATAATTGTGAGCTTTCTTTGTTGATGAGGCTGGCAATGTCCATTGCCTCAACGTATTAAGCAAGCTGATGCTCAGCGAAAGTGATGAAAGCAGGCACAAAAGTAAATGACTTGATTTGCCAGCATGATTTGGGATAATTGGGGTCAAAAAGAGAAGATTTTGCTGCATCAATGCAAGCGCGGCTCACACCAAAAGCAAGCTTCTCAATTTCATACTTTGCATCTTCCTCAAAATCATGGGGAAGATTGGGGATAGGAATACCCTCAACAAGGGGCTCTATCGCCCCATGAAATTTCTGGTGAAGTAGGGTGTTGTCAGGGGCAGCTGCAGCTTCAACTGCCATTTTATTGATATTTTTGTAAATTGGAAAACTGTTTTGAAGGCAAAAATGGTGGGGACACAATTCAGGAGTGTCAACAAAGAGCTTCTCCAAAGCAAAATCCAGCTTAACATGATATTGCAAGATGTCTTTGTCAATCCGTTTAAGAGCCTCAAATGGACTGGATTCAGCCAGAACTGGGACAGCCACCAGAATTGGGGCAGTGGAATGATCTGATTGGCCACATGCTGTTGACCATGGCAGCTCAGCTGAAACTGATTCAGCCATTGACTCAGGATTCCATAATCTGATCAAATTATTTATATCTTTATATTTTTAAATTTTTTAAATTTTTATTGGCTGCTGCCTTGGAAGTGGCGCCAGAATTTGCTGAGGTTGGGGGAAAGAGGATTGAGCCCCATTTGAAAAATTGGGCTGAAATGGCCGCTGATCCAATGCCAGAGGGAGGAGTGGCGTAAGTGGTGGAGGCAGAAGCCATAGGGCACTTGCACTTCTAGTGATCAAGCTCAAAGCACAAGAGGCAAATGGAGCATTTGTTCTCAACGTGTGCCCAGAATGGGTGATCAGGGGCAGATCTGATCACCATGTGAGGGAAAATTGTGAGGTGGGTGCCACAATGGAAAGGGTGGATTGTCGCAAAGGTGATGACCCTGCCAAATGATACACTCCATTTTGAACCATGAATAGCAACATGGAGTCCGCACTGTAAATAGCCAAACCCTCCATGAGCTCATAGTGGAGGCGTTCAGGGGAAAGGTGGGAGGGCAACCTGGCAAACTGGACCACCAAAGTGGCCTCATCCAGGAGCTGGGTGCAAATGATATGAATTTGAATATTTTTAAAAATTAATGGCAGCTTAGATGCTGCTGTTGTATTGACTTTATAATGGAAACTGAGGTCAAAATATCTCTTAAATGAGCGGAAATCAATGGAGCTGGCAGGTTTAAACACCGCCATGGCCATCTCAATGATGGCTGCACTTGCATATGAGAAGAGGTTCCCATATTTGACCCAGAGGCCAAAACGCAAATTGCTCCATAAGAGCACCAAAGGGCTCCAGAGCACCGCCTGGGAACTTTCAAGATGGTGGGTCAAGTCCTGAGGGGGAACATAATGCCCAGTATCATTAGGGGGACTAGCAGAGCCAGCCTGAGTGCTTCAGCAGTGGCCAAAATATGCCAGATGGCGTTGCACCACCACCCCAAGATGGGACAGCAGGCGTCAAGAGCATCAATATGTAAGATTTGTCTTAATCAAGCAGCCTTTTTTGTACTTTTTAAAAATTCAAATTGGCTTTGATTTTAATGTCAAAGTGAAAGAGATTTTTTTAAACCTAGGGGTTTTCAATCCATTAAAAAATTTTGTTATTTAAAGCCTGGATCTCGCTAGCAAAGCTTACTGTAAGATCTTTAGTGGCTTTTTTGCAATGAGGAAGCTGGATCTTAAACTTTTGGTTTCCCAGAGCAGTAATGAACACAAGTCGTGTTTATTTAGTATGGCACTGAAGAGTGGAATGTCTGTAGAGAGATGTTGGCAATGCACTTTTTCTTCTTCAGGGTTCAATATTTTGGCAACTATCCTTAGTTAGAATAATTATTAATCTAAATATTCAATGGGATGTAAGATAATTATAGAATTGACAGGAAAAAGCATTAAATAAATTACTAGTAAACTCTTGATATTTATATGGGATGTTACCCTTTTATTGATGGGGCTAGGTCCTCCTTGTTTCAAGATCTTCACTCCTCATCTAATAAGAGGGTCAAGTCATGGTCATCTCTTTTGAGCAGCTTTTGGATTGTTATCTTCCCCAATGTCAAAGGGCTTTGGGGTTGCAATCCTGGATACTGGGGTGGAGTTGCATCGGGTGACAATTCTTTTACTGCCTTTATCTACCCTGGCCTATATAAGGGCAGGGGTCAATTAAGCAACAACCCATCCAAATTCTATAGCTTTATTCTGAAGGGAACATTTTAACAATTTGTCACTTAAGTTTCTAGTGTTTTTGGAACATTCTTAAGTATGAACTCCAACATTATCTACCTTAAGATCCTGTCATAGGAGGACATATGGGCACAAGAACAAATCATGTACACAACTAACTACCATGACTTAGACAACATTGGTGATGCAGTATTCAGAACCAGTCTTAAATAGTATGCAATAAGGCTCTGACCAGGAGATGTTCAACTTAACAGTCACCCACCAGGGTGATGGTTATAGAATGATATGGGATCTCTAATATTGAGTCTGAGGAGAGCTGGCCAGCTAGAATTCAATTTCATAGTCTCCTTCATGATTGTTAATACCATCCCTTTTGAGGCAAGTGCTTGTAGTATGTGTCAGGGAGACAGCATATGAAGTTTAGACTGTCCTGCCAGTTGGGATGCAAAAGCACCCAAAAGGCAAGCCAGATTGCAAGAGGCATTGCCGCTTAAATGTCATTATATTGTTCAGGAAGATGTTTAATAAGTGAGCGCTTGAGTTGCAAGCATAAAAAGGAACCTGGCAATGAAACAGGCTGTAGCAACACTAGACCTATTAAGCCTTGCTGTAGGGAGTTAAATGATTGGACTAGCTGCTTTATGATACTCCGTGGGAGGGTCTGGCACAAAAACAGAGGCAAGGGGACAGATCCTCACGTGAAGCGGAGATAGATGAGCCCACAGGATTCTAATATACTGTTGGCGGATGGATTCAACAATTGGGTTGAATTCCCAGAAGTTTCTTACAAAATGTGCCCAGTTGTCTTTGGAAGGAGCTAATTTTACTATCATGATGAGCATTGCCCAGCCAATGTAGAGCCTAACAGGCCACAGGGTTAGCACCATAGGGAGCTCAGCAAGAAAAACTTGAACTAAAATCAAAAATTGTGTACTTGGAAAATTTTTGATGGAGTATGAGGCTAAGAAAATTGATCAACAATTTCTTCAGTGTATTATGTTTATATAGTGGTCAATTTGGGGAATAACTTATAAAAGCATGGGATTGGGGGCCCTCAAGATTCTACCTAACTCAGAGAACTTTAGAGGGAGGGAAAAACGATTTCAATCTGAACTAACATTGAAGAAATTGGTGGCAGGCTGAGTCACTGTCAGTTTAGACTCTGACGCCTGACTCGTGTTTTTGCTGCATTCTGACGGTTAGCATGAAGGCATCTTGCCCAACGGGAAACAGGAATCCCCCAAGGCCACCCCACATAGGGGCAGTCCCAACTGGTTGAAAACGAATTTGGATACCCAACCTTCCCATGCCCAGTCACTTTGGCGTCCATTTTGCCAAGCGAGATGCATCAAACAATGATTCTAATTTTCGAAGGTAGGATTCCAAGCTATTGGCAACATTTGATGATGGAAGTACAGACCCATCAGGCCTTGTCCCCAATGTTTTTAAGGGGAGTTCCACATCAGCAACATCATTGCACAATGGCCCAATGCTATTAGCAATTTTGATCGAGGATTTGTCACTAGACACATTCTGATTAAGAGGTAAGGTACACGTCCGTTGAACTTTGTCCCCAAAGGTTTTAAAGCAGGTTTCTATCTCATGACATTCCCAAATGGCCCAATGCCATTGGCGAGTTTTGATGAGGTTTCAACACTTTATTCCACATTTCTGGAATGTGCGAGCCTGTTAGGTTTAGTTCCTGAGGGTTTACAGATTTTAGACCTTATTTGAAGCCTCAGGGCCATCAACTTCATAAAAACTTTTTAGCCCATGTGGTGGCAGTTTTCAATTATTTTGGAACAAATTCCCTCAATTCGCCATACTAACTTGCAGAGGGAAATGTAGGGATTGGGGGAGGAATCTTCAGAGGAAGAGATGTTACCCAGCGCTCGTCTATCACATGGGCGAGATCACCCTGTGTGACAAGAGGGACAGCCGCCCTCTTCAGACCCTTTTTATTTGGGAATTGGAACACCGCCTGGTCTAAGCAGAGGGGTGATCCCCCAGACTTGCAGTATGTTTACTTTATCTTCTTCCACTCTCATAAATAGTCTATCAGTATTAGAAGCGGTGGAGTCCACTAAGATCTGGATATTACAGGGCAGTCAGGGTGCTCTTCCATACAGAGCTTGGAATAGTGATATTGTAATTATCTGGTGATAGCTTATTTGATAAGCTAATGAATCAGATGGCAAGTAACAGTTTCATTGCATGAGGTCTAAGGATTCCATCTTATGGAGAATGGAAACTAAAGTACTGTTTGCACATTATATTGAAACTTTACCAGAAGGATTATAGGATGCAGTAAAGTGCTAATTGGTAGTAGTTAAATGGGTCAGCTCTTAAACAACTTAGGACATAAAGTTCAACCCATTGTCTGAGAGCAAAACCCTTAGGCATTCATGTTGGGTGAAAATAGAGCAAAACAGGAACAAGGATGTGGCATTAGTATTAACAGTAGGAACAGAAATGTCCTTGACCAATTGATGAGATGGTCATTTTGAAGCAGTATATAGCGATGAACGAGGAGGCCCATGGGTAGAGTTCCTAAGACGTCCACACTAATGACACTAGAAGGCAAAGAAAAAAGCTTTAAGTTTCATACTGATAATGAGGGCTTGGCTGATCCTGGGTCCTGGATGTTAAATAGGCTTTTAATACTTTCTGTATAGTCTCAAGCAACTAGTCTCAATAGCACTATGTTCTCAGTCGCTTATAAGTTTTCTTAACTACTCCATGTCCTATGTTTGATTACTCTTAAAGGATGATTTTGGTTTAAAAAGGGTGTCACATTTAATGTAGCTATTTGACATTGATTAGATTATACAACATGACATTCTTTTTATAGCACTAGTGGTGCCCAACCCAAAAAGGGGGAGATGCCACGCATCTTTATGTGAAAATGGTCCAAACAAAGGGTTATAATAGAAATAAAAAATTCCTAATATGACACCTCATCTAACAGCCTAGGAAGACATATAATAAGGTGAGGAAGTTTTGAGGAAACTTTTGTCTGGCGCCCGTTTTAGCTGGAGGACCATGGCGGACAGCATTGGGGTGGGAGCATCAGCAACATGGGGCATAAGGAGGTACAGCATGACTTTCTGTATCTATGTGTTTCAGACTTTAATTATAAAGTTTGATGGTTTCTGGAGTTTACAATTCCCAACAGTCTGGTCAATCAATTAGGTCATCCAAGTGATCTTCTTTAGGCAATAAACTGACAAGGTCAGCATCCTTGATAGCTCATCCATGTTTTGATATTTTACCAGAATGGTATGTTTCATTTTATTTGACCAAACATATGCTATATATTCTTTATACTTAATGGTATAATCTAACTAATATTTAGATTGAGGTTTATATTGCATACTATAATATATCTCACCTCGCAGCCCCACTTTCATGGGTAGCTACCAAAGTTGTATTTAACTACTTAGGTAAGCCTGACGCTGTGCTGTATTCAGTAGTATTATTGATGGCATATCAAATCCCCATTCCCAAGTGGTGCAACTTTCATTTCCTTAGTGACTGAATACCATAGCTCATGGCCTTAATGTTGTAATCTGTATAACCAACCATCATTTTGTATTTTACTTGATTTATATTTAACTTTTACTTAGATAGAGGGTTTGATCTGTTCTCAGTGATCGGTATGGTGGGAGGCCCACATCTTTATATGAAGTTGGTCCTTTATGGATTTACTATTAATTAGAATCCTAAATTCCCGCCAACATATTTCTTGTTCCCTTACAAAATAGACCACCAGCACCATGTCTTTGATTGTTAATTTAACTCCTATATTAATTCAGCACCAATATGATAATATAATCCCCAAGTCAGTGCATAAACATCAGTAATAGGGTTTTTTATAATTACTATAGTCAATGCCAGTAATTTACATATCTGTCATTTTTAGATTATTCTGGCATATCAATATTATGTTAGAATTGTCAAAGCCTTATCCAATCACTTTCCTTTTTAATTTGGATATTACGCCAGTAGTTTACCATTCTTAAGGCTTCTTAGTAAACATGAAATTCACCAATGAGAACTCTGGTAGAGAGAGCATCTCTGATTGATATTTTCACCTGGAAGGGGGTCTTTTCCTAGCAGATAGTGATAGTCTACTATTAAGATTAATAGAGAGAGTCTCTGAGCAACTAGCAGTACTAGATACTATGGTGTGCCCTTGATTTGATTCATAAAACCTTTTCCTGATAATATGCTTTATGTTATGACATTTTTTTACCCAGATTACTGTCTTCAAAAAAGTATCTGGTGTTGTTGTTTATGTGGACCTGGGTATCTAGAAGCTGAAATCATAACACTAGTTTTAGTTGTGGTGCTCACTACAGGAGGCACAATTGCTACCTTGTATCAAATCAACATTATAAGTATAAATAAGAATATGTTCCTGCCTTCCAGAATTAGTTATGGACTCTAAAGCGGCCACTTCAAAAAGCCATTGTAGATTTTGTCCATCTACTCGTCTCCATAGCAAAGATAAAGTTAAGCTGCCAGAATCAGGCTCATGAGTTATTACCTCAGAGTTCTCAAGGTTCAACTTTCTTAGCTACTTTGGAGGACACTTCACTCCACCTTGAAGGCTTTGAACTTAACTTTAGTAACCCTTCTTACTCCCTCGTTGATTCTGATAGGGATTACCTCGTTGCAAACTTTAGTCCACTTCCAAGGATATAAAATTAAGGAGTTAAAGACACTCCTCAATGATTTCAATCAGAATCTTGAACTGGGCGAACCCCAGTTTAAGGCAGAAAGCGGTCATTTTTTTGGGTTGATTAATCAACTCCGTCGCAAGTTCTCCTCTCACTGTGCTGAATTGTTGGTTCATTAAATACTGCCAAATATAATGGTGGGTGATGAGGCTTCTACTGAGCCTTCTTTACCAACTATGCCAGTAAATTAAAATTGGTTGACGCTTGACCTTCAGGCCATTAGCTTCAGAGGTTAATCCAAGGTTGTCATGGCCTCTGTGACCTTGTGTAATGGGGTACCAGATTCCGTTTAATCAGATCAAATTACCAAATAAGAAAGTGGAAATGTACATAGCTTTACTGCTTTATTTGAAATAAGTATGTGTGGTACCTATGAGGCTATTAAGTTGGCTACATTAATGATTTCTTAAACTCTGTAAATCAGAAATTGAAATTTTTCTCTCTCATTGCAATCACTAATTGCAACAAATTTGATTCAAGACTAGGTAAGTTTGATAATCTATTTGAGGAGATTAGTGTGCAATCAATGTCAGGTACAGTTGGGCTAGCAAACTAAAGGGCACAGGATTGGCCTTTGCACCATCCAAAGTTTGTAAACGCCCCAGCGCCACCAGTGGCCTCAATAAAAATAAAAAACCGGCGGTTAGTATTTACCCAGAGATTTTAGCCTGGCAAGCGAAATGCAACCAATTCATCAAAGCTCCACATTCCCAGCCTCTGTTGTCAGTGGAGCACAGGGTTAAAAATGTTTGGATATAAATCAAACGGCGCTTTGGGAAAAGTTTTGTGGAGATGTTCAAAAACATTTTCAGATGCAGTATATGTCACACCACACTTCATAACCCGTGGTTGGTTGGATCTCAGGTTTAAAAAAGCAGCAGATGAAGCTGCACAGGTGCGTGAGGTGGTAGACCTCCCAGATAGTCAATGGGTGGTTGATACAAAGAGCACTTGCTGGACCAAAACAAACCAATTTTTTGTAACGTTTGACTTCCTCCCCACAACAATAAAGAGCACAGTGTTGGAGCAACACCTCATGGTTGGGCTTAAAAGTTATGTGGAACTTCACTCCCTTGAAATGCAACGCTTTACACTTATGCTGGACCTGTGCGCGGGCAAAGCAATTGCAGTGATCACCCCAACTGTGGTCATCGTGGAAGACTATACCCAAATCCCCCACGCTACAGTTTTGAATGTTGATGGGCAGGAATCCCGCCTATTCCACATCACGGTGGATAGCACGCCCACTATCTGCACCTTTTGCCCCTCTTTTGGCCACTAGGCCCACACATGAACAGCCAAGGAGACATCAACCAAACCGAAATCTTAATTAAAGCAATGAGCAGTGCAGATGCCCACTATGAACTGGCCATAGACACTGACGCCGCCTTCCCATGGGGCGTTCAGGGGTGTTACATTCAGGTCAAACCTGTGTCCCTGAAGGAGCGTAAGAAGGCCAAGCAGGCCTGCAAGGCAGCAGCCATAGCCGCATCCATGATCCCGCCTGCCCAGACCCAGGCTGACATTTAGTCATTCATTACTGAAGTGGATCATGAATCTGTTCACCAATCAGATTGGGCCAACCAACTTGAGGACCTAATGGGTGAGTTGGATTTACCCAAGCAAAATTACTGAGCCTCGATCAAAACCAATTCTCTTACCCACTTCCCACCCAAATGTTTTTCAATCTCTGGTGATGCACAGCAGGAGCACAGCAATTAAAAAATTTGAAACAAGTCAGCAAACGCCAAAAAATAATTCTACAACCACTATAAAAAATTCCCTCAAGCCCGCATATAAAGTGTATGATATGCGGTCTAAAGCTACTACTGCTGCTGAGAAAGTGGCAAAGGAAGTTCAAGGGGCCCTTCCCCTAGCACCTAAGGTGCGATGGGTGGAGCCTTCACAAAAGGGACGTTGAACATTGATGTACTAAAGGCCTCGCCGTTCCAGGCTAGGAAGCTGAGTTTTTTAAAAAATAATCTACCTGTGGAAATCCTGGCCATTCAGGAAACCCATTGTACACACGGTGCCAAGGAAACATGGGCAACCATGCTCCTCCCCTCTCTTTCTTTTTGGTTGCCGCACTATGGGGTGCTTATACATGTGACCCATAGTTTTAAATTTATTTCTAAAAATCCATACCTTGATGGACGTGTGCTTGTGGTGTCCTTTTTGTAGGACGATGAAGTTCACGCTAACATTAATATTTATGACTTAACCTGTGCATGGGCTTGCTATGAATTTTGCTTGGCCGTTAATTCCCTCCAACTTCATCCTGACCCATTTGTGGTAGGCGACATGAACTTCTGGGCCAACCTGGCTACCAACTGCTGGTCTTCTACGCCTACCCCTGCAGGGGCACATTTTACTTCGCATTCTAAAAGCCACTTTGGGGCTTTTTAATACCCTTCCCAAACATGCACCGCTGCTCCTCAACATGTCCTATCCCCATGTGCACAACGGTCAGTTGAGGTCTATGTCCTGCATTGACCTGATTCTTACCCCATTGAAATTTTGGTTTCAGGTTACACACTTTATGATGTATAAATAAATTTCTCCAACCAAAGGTTGGTGTTGATTTCCTTCTCCTTTTCAAGTCCAATGGCACAGGCACCAAAGTGGTGCAAACTTAGTCCAGCAAAGATCACATCTCCCAAGTTTTCCTCATGGGTAGAAACCAAAACTTTGGCACTAGAGTTTGCCACACGTTCTGTGCAGACCAACTTACTGCCTGGTCAACCTTCAAAGCGAACACCATCTATCAGGCACGCCACCTCTCATTGAGACACTCTTGGGCTTCCTTGGTGGTCATTATGCGCACTATTGTTGAAGTGACCAACTTGAGTCTAATTTCCCTTTTTCAGGCTACAGCCTGTAAGTCCAGAAGACCAGCCCCTGCAACTGGATAGGGTGCAACATCCCTTCCGGACAAAAAGAGGGCCAAAGGACCAAGTGGACCCCCTGTAGCAGTTGAGTGACTTAATGCACGTGGTAGATGAGCGCTGGGTGACTGCTCTTCCCCCAAGGATAACCCGTTCCCACCACTTCTCCCCTCCTCAACCCTAGTAATTTTAATAGAGGGGGTCTGCAGAGAGATTGCGCATGCCAGGGGCCACGGACAGGCCCCTGAGACCCCCACTACCCAGGAAAACTATGTCAAAATTTTGAGGATATAGCCTTCACCAACATCGGAGCCCAGTCTTCAAATTCTGGTCTGGGGGAGCCGGTCCAGACTGGACAGCACCAGAAATCAGGTCAGGCATGATTCAGATCTTGAACCAGGCACCAAATAACTAAGACCAGTTGCCCTAACACTCTGGGATGGATCCAGTAAGTTTAGATCATGCAAATAGCCCAATTGAGAGTTTGGACCAGGTCTCAAACAACACATCCCAGTGGCCCCAGCCTCCTGGGACGAATCCAGAAAATCTGAATAATGCAAAAAGGCCAACTTGGGTGATCGGGGCCCAGATCAGCACCATTGACTTGGTTTGGTCGCAAAAATGTGAAAAATTTGCAAAAGTTTTTTTTCGATTTTTGCCAAGATTTTGAACAGCCCCAACCCCCTCCCCACCAGCCAACCAAATCCCATTGTCAAACACCAAATGAACAATCCCATAATACCTCCCCTGTGCGATTCACCCAGTACTCAAGACAAATGCCATGCCCAGGGGCGGTTATCAGTTCATCCACTTATCTCACGCACTATGTGCTCAATAAACCACAAATACCCCATTAAGCTTGCTGCAGCATCCGTCCACTCTATTTTAATTAGAATTCTTATAATCAATCTGACAAAGCGCGCTGTCATCTAAGTCCTTGTCCCAATGTTTTACAACAGGATTAACTGGTCACTTGATCCTGCCATGCAGCGGCAGATCATAAATGCAATAAACTGGCTCGCCCCATGGACAAACATGCTGTCTTGTTTATTATTGCACATCTGTTTAGCACGAGACCTCACATCTGTTCTACTGATGAATTTTCCAAAACAGCTCACCTGTTGGAGCAGCACAGGATCAGCCCTGCTCCACCGCTCACAGACTCAGGGTCCATACCTGGCCCACCCACTGATGGTTCTACCCACCTGTGGGGCCTGGAGCACCACGTTCAGGGTAAGCTCAGCCCAACCCCCTTTGCAGGTCACATCCCCCTCCAGTCTCACCCCTGATTGTGCGGTGACACATGTGTCACCCCTTGCTAGTGCAAGTTCACTTGTTCAAATCTGAAGGCCAGCAACCGTGAACCCTGGAGGAGTTGTCGTCCTCCCTGCCTCTCCTGCCCTTGGGGTTACCCCACAAGACTCGCAGTTGCCCCCATTGTAACCATCTGGTTTGCCTCGGGGACCTTCAGTACATTAATAAACTTTTACTTTCCTCATGTCCCCATAGAACTCCACTCCTACAAGTCACTCAGACCGCTGTACCTATGACATTCTGGGCTCTCCACTGGGTGCTCACACACCCTGATTGGGAGCCCAGTCTAATTTTTATCAGCTGAATCCATAACATAATGAACCAGCCTGTAATCTTGGCCTTCTCTGCCCTCCTTGCTGGCACTGGCAAAGCGTTGGCCTACGCACTCACTATAAACGTGCTCTCCCTCTGTGACCTGGTTTTCTCATTCTAGTTGGTGGCCTCATTCATCTAAGATTTCTGACAGGCTTTGCTAAACTGGTCCCACCCTGCTGATCCCTAGCTATGAGTGTCACCCATCAGTTAAAATGATAGGGATGGGGGTCCCCATGTCCCTTCTGAGGAGGTGTCCCACCAAATCCTGGGTGTCCTGGTGGAGCCCCAGGTGCGCTTTACTGCTGAAAGTGGTAAAACCCCGCTTCCCTTTGATGTACAGAAGAGTGTGGCTATCCTCATCGCCCTGGATGGGGATGCCCATCGTTGGGTCAGGGGAGTGCTCTGCTCTGCTGCTAAATCTAGAAACCCCACCCCTTTGCTTGCGCTGGTTACTTCAGCAGTACAGGCCCCTGAGCCAAGACCGGCGCACCTTCTCCATCTCTTTACAATGGGACAGACATCCATGTACCTACCCTCCCTGATTGAAGCCTTTGTGGTCATGGCTCCCACTGTGCCAATCCCTCCCAAAATCGCCATCTCCACCTTCCGTGCTGCTTTGGACTCCACTGCGGCCACTCATGCATCCTGGGACCCTCTCACAAGGTCTTTAGGAATTGCATTCTCTGTGGCCCATGTGATTGGGGCCAGGCCCTTCCACATCCCGCATGCTCTATCGCAGCACTTGAGTACCGCATACCACCTCTCCCCCTGCCAGAAGTTTCAGTCAAGGGAAGCGTCCCCCTGGGCTTGCTGCCCTTTGTCCACCCCCTCTGTGTCCACCTCAGGTATCTCCGCTCTAGGGAACCCCTGCCTGTAGCACCCCTGTCCTCACCCCTGATCAGGAGGGTGGTCCATTGGGCTCCCAGAGCTCATAGTCCGCTTGGATTAACGCTATTGTCCCCCTGGTTAATCCCAACTCCCCCTGAAGAGGGTGGAACAGGTGTACGCATCAATCCCCGCCTTCCTTTAGGGGCAAGGAGGAAGCAAATATCCTTTCTCAGTTACAAACCAGCCCAGCGCCTCCTGAGCAATCTCAATTTGTTATGAGTCACGCCCCTCCTCTGATGACCTCTCTCTTGCTCTTCCCAATAAAGAGAATTAAGCGTACATACTGTTCCCTGTTTCTTTTCCCTCAGAGTTGGGTGAGATCACTGTACAAGCCCTCATCAACATAGGAGCGGCGGGCAAATTTATCAATCTCAGTGTGGTACGCTCTTTGGACCTGGCGATGGAGGAAGCTTCATCTATCCTGGGTGCCTCATCAGAGCCCATGAAGTCCTACTATATACAACGCCCCTTACACTTCTACGTTCACAATTTTAGGTTTTGTGACCACTTCTCAGCTGAGCATATTTTGCTATATCCCATACTTTTGGGGTGGGCTGGTGGCGCCGCCAGCAGGTCCGTATTAACCTTATGAATAACTCCTTGTTGTTCACAAACCTTAAGATGAGAGGAGAGTTTCCCCTGCTAGAAACCCTTCCCTGGGCACATCTCTTGGCTCCATCTCCCTCCTGACCCCACTCCAAACCTCGTTTTGGACTTCCTCTCCTTCCTAGCCCCTTATAAGGCTATCTTCAATATGTCACTGGCATATAAGCTTTTCCTACATCTCAGATATGATTTATCATTTTAGCTGATGGTCGACCTAATCAAAATCAACTGCCCCCTCTACCCCTACACTGAGGAAGAGGACAAGGCTTTGGGGATTTGGCTAGACGAGATAATAGAGAAGGGGTAGTTCATTAAGAAATCTTTCCCCGTCGCCTCCACCATAGTTTTCGTCTAAGAATCTAGATGGCTCCCTGCGCCATTGTGTCAACTATGGCCACCTCAACAACATTACCATCCTCAATCCATACCCCCTACCCTTAGAGCAAACCATCGCCTGGGCTATTGCTAAGTCCCACATCTTCTCAAAGTTGGACCTGGTGAATGCCTTTAATCAGGTGAGGGCGGCGAGGGAACAGGAGTGGCTTACAGCTATATGCACCCACCGAGGCCTTTTCTAGATCAGGGTGATGCCCTTCGGACTGAAGAATGCCCCAGCCATCTTCCAGTGCATCATTGATGATATGCTGGGGAACAAGCACTTTTCATGCGCTGTGGCCTACATTGACAATATTCTGATCCATTCCCCCACCCCAGAACAAAACGCCAAGAATATAAAAGCAGTGGTGGCAGCCATCCACAAGGCAGGACTCGTTGTAAAAGCTTCTAATTATGAATACTTCAGGGATGAGGTAACCTTCTATTTAATATTGTCTTATAGGATGGCTATGCTGTCCCCCAAGCAAGCTCGAGCTCTTCAGTCTTAGCCTACCCCAACTATGCATAAAAACTCTACAGCTTCCTTGGTACTGTCACCTTTTTGAAAAAATTCACCCCTGCCCTTGCCCAACTGGAGGCACCCCTCCACCCCATCACTGGGAAGAATGTCCATTTCAAGTGGTCCCCTAAATGACAGCAGGCCTTTGAGTCTATCAAGGAGGTTTTCCTCTTAGCCCCAGTCCTGCGTCATGCTGACACTTCCCTCCCCTAAATAGTATCCTATGATGCCTCATCAGTGGCAGTGGGCGCCGTGCTGCTACAGGAGCATGATGGAGGTGAACACCCAGTATCCTTTTACTCTTACATGTTCACCTCAACAGAACAAGCGTGGCCAATATAAGATAAGGAGCTAGCAGCAGTGGCGTGGTCACTCAACCACTGGTGATACCTCCTGCAGGTCGCCCAGAATAAAATACTGTTCAGATGTATCATAAGGTCCTACTCTACTACTCTAAACCCCAGAAGCTGGGGTACTGGCAAACTCGCACATACCAGGACCTATGTGGGTTTCACTTCAACTATAAATATATAAAGGGCCCCTGAACGTTTTGCCGGACATGCTCAGTTGAAATCCCTCCCTTTCACTTGATGGTGGGGAGGACCCACCAGATCTCACTACTGAAGTTCCCCCTCCCAAATCCTATACTTGGCCCCCCAACAGTAGCTTTTGCTGACCTGGACCCAGATGTCCCACTCCTCCTCTGTGTCCTCGCCTCCCAAACCTGTTGCCCTGAAGGAATAAAGCTTTAATATGACTTAGAGTCTATGAGTTGTAAGAGAGCTCCATATACTTTGCGGGAGGGAACAATCTGGTTCCATGATCAAGTTTAGTCCCCCACTCTACGTAGCCATCTTATTGAGGAGCATCATGTCCCCCAGACTGTTGGGCACCCTGGCATCAAGAAGTGTGTGTATCTCATAAAAAGAACTTACAACTGGCCCAGGTCCTCAAAGGACATTCCCACCTGTATCTCCCGTTGTGTCACCTGCTCCCAGGTGAAATCTGATAATTCTGAGAAGAAGGGGCTGTTACACCCTCTGCATCAGGCTGAGGGCCCATGGACCTCAGTCTCAGTGGACTTCATTGTGGAGCTCCCACTTTCCTGTGGATTAGATGCTATCATGGTAGTTGTAGACCAATTTACCAAGTTTTCACTCTTCGTCCTCTGCCTCTCATCTATTACTGCGGTGGATACCGCAAATTTGTTTGTCAACCATGTCTCCGCCATGTTTGGTCTCCCCATGGAGATAGTGAGTGACAGGGGACCCCAGTTCACTGCCCAGTTCAGGGAAATCTATTAACATGCCTCATCATCAAGCCCTGCAAATTCACCGCCTACTACCCCCAGTCTGATGGGCAGACTGAGCGGGAAAACCAGGTATTGGAGAAGTACCTGAGCTGTTATGTGACGGCCTCACAAGACACCTGGGCAAAGGATCTGCCTCTAGCACAGTTTGTTTACAACATTATCTTCCATTCCTCGACCAACATCTCCCCTAGAAGCCACTCTGGGGTACAACCCCTCCTTTCATATTGGCCCTCAGCTCTCCTCAGTAGTTCCTGAAGCCAAGGACCGCGTAAGCTCACTCCTTGAGCCACACAACGTGGTTTATGAACTTTTGAAGAAGTCTATCAAGGACTACAAGAAGTTTGCTGATTGGAAGCATGTGGGATCTGCTGACGGATGCCACAAATATTTCTTAATATATAAAACTTATTTTTTTAAAATAAAAAAATTAATAACAAACGCTTGTTTTTAACTTTTTTTTTATTTTTTAATTATTTGTGCGGGGCAAGCCAGAGAAAAAGATCCCCTATTCAATACTAGTATTTAATACTTAAACTAGTTCAAATATTGGGGCCATTGGAATTTAGGGCTATAGTGTCGAAAAGCTTAGTCATCTGAATTAGGAAAGATAGGCTTCAGCCTATCAGGACGAGGGAAATTATTCTGAGGCAAAACAAACATGTGTGGTAATGCTTTGATAAATTGCACCCAATCACTGGCGGGTAAAATCTTCTCACCTCAGGGGAGAACAAACCCGTTTGGTAATGATTTGATAAATTGCACCAAATCACCAGCGGGTAAAATCTTCTCACCTTGGGGGACCTCCGCCACGCCTAAAAAAAGGGGGGTCCCTGCTTAGGAAGTGGTATGGAATGAGACGCGGCTGAGGGGGAACCATGTGATGGATGCCCCGAATTTGGCTGAGAAGTCAGAGCAATCCAACTATCAGTTTGTACCTTACCAAGCTAATTTTGATTATAAAACATGTTTTCCAGATGGGTAGGGTTCCACTGAGAATCCGCCAGGGTCTTTTGGCCAACGGTACTCATATCCTCATTAACCATAGTATTGTTAGAAGATCAGACATATAATTAACTGATTGTAGTAGTGGATTTGGGGGCATTTTTACCTCCAACATTCTTTTCCAAAAGTTGATAAGGAGAATGTCTGACATTGCCCCCTCAAGAATGTTGGGGGGAGTGTAGTGCCGTAGGAAGCGGCCATGTACCCATTTTATGGTAACTCCTGTAGCCAAAGACTTTATAGAATATTCATTTTTTTCTCTTAAACGTGATGGTAAATGGCCCCTCACAGATTGATCCAAGTTTGCCACTTTGAGGAGTTATGCAATTGTGGTAATATAAGACTATATCTGACACTTGGAATGAAAGTAGGGGAGCCCGAAGCTCATTGGCAGCTTAACATTCTTTAGTGACCGTTTTGGCTAGGTTGGTCATAGCCTCTGATTGAAGCTGAATGATGCGGCTAGCTAACATTCGCATGGCTTTCTCAGGCTCCTCTCCACTAGAGAAGACATCCTTAGCTAGAAGAGCAGGTATGCCTGGTTCCCTGCCATACAAAACTTGGAAAGGGGACATTTTCATAATTTGGTGATAGCTAATTAGGTAAGCCATAAGAGCACTAGGGAGATAATGATCCCAATGAAAGGGATCAGACGAGGCCATTTTCTGTAAGATGGAAACCAAAGTGCCATTTGCTCGCTCCACTGTACCATTGGTTGATGGGTTATATGGAGCTGAGAATAGCTGCTGGGCTCCCACGGAGGTAGCCAAGATTTTGATTACTCTGGAGGTGAAGTTTTTTCCATTGTCACAGAGTAGTACTTGAGGGCACCCATGTCGAGTGAAGATATTTTGATGGAGAAAGGTTGCAGTGGCCTTAGCAGTATGGGCTGGAAGCGCCACAGCTTTAACCCACTTTGTGAAATGGTCAATACCTACCAAGATATATCTGTTTCCACCTGTGGTCTGAGGGAGCGGCCCTACCACATCCAAGCTTATGGTATGGAACAGCTGTTGTGGGGTAGTTGGCTGATATTGGTATCTAGTCTTGAACTGAGACTGCTTCTTACACGTAAGGCAAGCATCCAAGACTTCAACGATGGCTTCCATGATTCCTCCCAAAAGTACCAATCCTTAATCCACTCGTAGGTTTTCTTTGCTCCTGCATGGCCTAAGGTTGAATGAGCTTCCAGGATAACAGGTACGCGTTCTGAGGGCCATAGGTAAGGCAACCACTTCACCCCTACTTGTTTATACAACTTCCCGTTTTCTACTTTAATGTTATGGGAGTGCCAGGCCAACATCCTCTGTATGGGCTCATCCTCATCCTCCCAGTCATTTGGGGTCATTAAAAGATCATACAGCCGCTCCACTTCACTGTTATCTAAGTGGAGGATGGGCAGCAAGTTAACCCATCAACATTCAGTGATGGGTTCCAGATCGGTGTTTGATCTTTTTTTAGTACTAGATGGTCCCTCGGTGTTTGATCTTCATGTCATAATGCTGGAGCTTTAGAGCCCAGCGAGTTAACTGCCCCGTAGGGTCCTTCATGCTTTGCAACCATTTTAAAGATGCGTGGTCTGTGATCACAGTGAAATAGGTCCCATACAAGAAAGGGCGGTAATGCTTCACTGCTAGTAGAACGGCAAGACACTCCTTCTCAGTAACACTATAGTTGCGTTTCGCCTTTGATAGCATCTTACTGAAATATGAGACAGGATGATCTACCCCTTTTTCATCCAATTGGGCTAGGATGGCCCCGATGGCGTAGTCTGAGGCGTCTGTAAACAAAATAAACAGTTTTCCATAATCAGAATGCCTTAGTATAGGCCGTTTTTGTAGCAGCAGCTTCATTGTTTCAAAAGCAGCCTTCTGTTCAGTGCCCCATTGAAAAGGGATATTCTTCTTCAGTAAGCGAACAAGGGGCTCACTGAGTTGGGCAAACTTAGGGATGAACTGATGGTAATACCCCATCATCCCTAGAAATACCTGTATATCCCATAGATTTTTGGGGGAGGCATTCTGGCAATCGCTTCAACCTTATCTTGTATGGGTTGGATACCCTCTCAAGAAATGGTATTTCTGAGGAAGTCTAATTTCCTTTGGAAAAAGGTACACTTCGAAGGTTTTAACTTGATATTTGAGTTTTGTAAGCATTGGAACACCTCCTTCAGGTGGTCAAGATGTTCATTAAAGGACTTTGAGATTATGGTAATGTCATCAAGATAGACGATGACGCAGGTTAACTTAAGATCCTGAAAAATGTGATCCATCGCATGCTGGAAAGAGGCAGGTGCGTTTCAAAACCCTTGGGGTAATCGCGCGGGTTGGAAAAGACCTTCACTGCATATCAAAGCGCATTTCTCCTAGCCTTGGGGAGAAAGATCCATTTGCCAATAGCCACTAGCCAAGTCCATGGCGAAGAAAAAGTTTGAGCCTAAAAGCTGGGCCAGGGCATCGTCAATGTGTGGGATAGTATAGCCATCTTTTTTGTAAGATTATTTAACCTGCAATAGTCCATAACTATCCGGTGACCTCCATTTTTCTTCTTAATTAGCAAAAGGGGGAGGACCAAGGGCTTTGCGAAGGAACTAATAACCCCGCGTCTAATAACTGCATGAGTTCCATCCTCATTTGTTGCTCCTCCACCTTTGACTTGCGGTAAGGTTTTGACCTAATGGGATGGGCATCACCCACATCGATGAAGTGGCACCAGCCCTTCATGTGGCCATAATCATTGTCTGACTTCGAGAATATATCACTATACTCATCCAGGAGAGTATGCACTTTCTCCAACTCATCTGAGGTCAGCTCATCCGAGATATGGACGTTCAGTAAGGTACATACCAGGTTATCTGCAGGCAGGCCTCAAATCTGCCATTGGACCAATGGAGTGGATTTGTTCAACTTCCTCCACAGGGAGTAAAAACCCTGGCCCACCTCCTGGTGCTTTCTTACAGTTATGTCCTTTTCGGTGAGGTTTCCCAACAGTAGAGTAATAGGCCTCTGGTAGGCTGGGTCTAAAATGCCAGGCAATACCCGAGGCTCAAAAGGGCTAACACCCTTAATGCTTAAGAGGTGTAGTAAACAGTGGCGAGAGATTTTGAGAGTGATTTTCATGTTCATCACTCGTTGTTCACCCGCTTAATCACCACCTCATCAGCTGCATAAAATGGAATACCCTCAATAGCATCCACTGAATCAGGAAATTTCTTTGTATTTTGCCCAGAGGTGGTATAATGTATAGGTAAATTGGAAAGCGGGTACTCAACTATGCAAGAATATTCCTTCTTGATGGGTTCTTTATTGGCTAGAACTAAGGGGACTTCATAATTGAGCAATGACAGGAACCCTGCTTCATATTGATAATACCTTCATATTCAATTATAACCTGAGTACCTATGAGCATATCATAGGCGTTGTTATCCAAAGCCACTGCAGGGGCCAATAGAATAAGCTTCCCAATATGAATGGGGAAGGGATGAGTAAGCACTAAGTGCGCGAGTGTTGTAGGGACTGGCAGTTCCAAATTCTTGGCTGTACTCCAAGTCAGGCGCAAGTTTGATCTTTTTCATCAACTTGGAGGAGATTATGTTCACCGGGGAGCCTGTATCTAGGATGGCCATCACCCTAACTTTTGGATAACCACTTCGACCTTAGTAAGTATCCCCCCAAAAATTTGGCAATAGCGCTAAGACCTCCTTGAGATGAAAAGTGGAGGTTAATTTGCGCGCAGTCTCGGGGTAATTTTCCAGGATGGACTGCATGTTATGGCCATGCTGGAGAGGGCGAATAAGGTTAGACAAGACCTCATCCGCATCACTGGCAGTGTCAATAATGGCTAGCTCCCCTAGAACTTGGCTAAGATATGTCTCTTCAGGTATGGTGGCCTCATCTACTCCTCCAGTGTTCAAGCGATTGGGGACTTCCACTTCAGCGGGTACTCCTACAACGAAATAGCCAACCTCATCCATACCCCTCAGAATCATCCCCAGGGGTATTGGTAACATGAGGTATTGGCATAAGTTGTTTAAATGAGTCAGGCACATGAGATTCGTCAGCAATAGGTGTGCCTTTCCCTTCGCTGACATTACTTTTCCCTGCTCCTGTTCCTCCGCATCAGCTTTCTTTTCTAGCACACAGCCTCCTTGTGTCCAAACTTGTAGCAGTATTTGCACTGAGGGCGTTCAAGATGTTTCGCTTTGAGTGTTTGCTCCTCAGGGCCCATTATCTGAAGGGGCTCCTTCTTGTCTTCAATAGCCAGGACCCGAGGCTTGGGCTTTGGATCCTCAATGGCTAAAACGCGAGGGCGGGATACTGCTCCACGAGAAACTTCAGGCTTATGGAAGTCAGCGACATCTAGTAATGCCTCCTTGATATCTTAAACGGTACGGAAATAGCGTTTAACTGAGGTGATGTGCATCTCCAAAGGAGGGTGAGAGATGCCACTCCATTCAACACAGCGGCTACAGCGTCATCCAAGATCAACATCTTTGAAGTTAACAACACCTGTGCTTCCATATAGAATCGTTCCACAAAGGCGACCACTGACTCCCCTTTTCAGATACTCATATGCATAAAGGCTTGCTTTTTCATGCTTAAAGCCCATTTTGAGCTGAACGTGTTTATGAGGGCCTCCTTAGCCTCAGACCAGGTGCTAAGAGTATCCATATGTGGGACCATCACCTCCTGTGCTGCGTGGCCCAAACAGGAAAAAAATATGTTTGGCCTTCTGATGATCAGTAGCCCCTTCCATTGCCACTTTGTAAACATATAAAAATGAAGCAATGCTGCCCTCGCCAGGGATAAACTTGTCTTTGAACAACAGTTTTGAATGAACTGAAGTCACCTCTGGTAAGGGTATGAATAGCTGGAGCTTCTGTTTCCAGGGTTTCAGAGTGATAGTTTAACTGGTCAAAGGTGCATGAAAAGCAATCAAACTGGTATTGCATGACTTTGAGCCAGGTTTTCATTTTGGATAGGGCTTCTTGGGGCCCATATTCACATAGTCTCAGTCAAGCTTCGATCCCCAGTTTATGAGTTTCAAGATCTTCCACTTGGCTCTCCAAAGCATTGACTTGGAAGTGGAGTTGTGACTCCTGCAAGCTTAGGGTTATTTGAGTAGCTTCCACGGCTTCCACGCGTTTCTTCAGCTCTTCTTTCATTTGTTTACACCCTTCATCATCACGAGGGTATGAGCTTGAGCCTTGTACTCCATCCTTGATCTTCTCATACTTCTGCTCGACCTGCATTATTTGACTAAATACTTCCTTCAACAGCACAGGGCTTTCCAGCGAAGCTTCTATCACTTTTGCTTTGGTTTCACATTCATTCAGGTGACGCGCCAGATATTTGGTATTTTCAAATGAAGCTTTGAGAGCTAGCTCCTTTTCTAGTTGAACAACCTTGGCCGCAAGGGTGGAGGTGGCGCTAGATGGTTCAAGCAGCAGATGGCGTTTGAGCTCATCAACACGTGAAAAGGCCTGGGTTAACTGTCGCTCCACCACAGCCACACGCTTTTCATATTCAACTTGAGGGGCGAAAACGGGGGCTAAAAGGTCCCAGTGCATTTTCTCATTGTGCTCTTCAAGTTCTTTAGCAAACTCCTCCAGCAACGAGCGAGTGCTAGCAGCAGAAGCGTTCAGTTCATCCCTAAAGATTTTCATGGCCTCCTCAAAATACTTTATGAACCCAGTGTCAATGGTAGCAAGTTGATCATGCAGCTGAATGATGAAGTTGTGATTAGCTTCCACACCAGATCTGACTGCTCCAGGGTGTTTGGAGGTCAGTTGGTACAACTTATCATAGGCTAAATTCAGAGCTGCATGAGTATCTAGGTGTCAATGTAGCTCTTTGTGATGGCCGGCTAAGAGATGCATCATATGAACCAAGGCGGGGTGAGCAAACTTGCGTACATAGGTGGTCAAATTTGTGAGCTGGCTGTAGGTCTCTGGGAGGACACTAGTCTCATAGAGAAACAAGTGGCGTTCCTCTACCAATGACGTTCATTCGCAGGATGCAATATCACCAGGGTTAAGGATGCCATGGGTAAGGTCTCTCATGGCTTCAGTGGCCAGCCAAATGATGCGGCGAGATTCAGGTATTGATATGCGCTCAAATTATTCTTCTCCAAACGTCAAAGTGGTAGGGCTGTCCATCCAATCATCATCTTCAACTCCTTCTCCATTTTGCACCCAGCGGGTGACACTCTCCATTGCTTTAATACTTTATTGAAGTATACAGGGTGATCCTCTGTAGTGAGCACCAGTTTGTGGGATCCGCTGATGGATGCCACAAATATTTCTTAATATATATAAAGCTTACCTTTAAAATAAAGAAAAAATTAATAATAAACGCTTTTTTTAACGTTTTTTAATTTTTTTATTTGTTTGGGGCAAGCCAGAGAAAAAGATCCCCTATTCAATACTAGTATTTCATACTTAAACTAGTTCAAATATTGGGGCCATGGGAATTTAGGGCTATAGTGTCAAAAAGCTTAGTCATCCAAATTAGGAAAGATAGGCTTCAGCCTATCAGAACAAGGGAAAATATTCTGAGGCAAAACAAACACGTGTGGTAATGATTTGATAAATTGCACCCAATCACCGGCGGGTAAAATCTTCTCACCTCAGGGGAGAAGAAACATGTGTGGTGATGATTTGATAAATTGCACCCAATCACCAGCGGGTAAAATCTTCTCACCTTGGGGGACCTCCGCCAAGCCTAAAAAAGGGGGGTCCCTGCTTAGGAAGTGGTATGGAATGAGACGTGGCTGAGGGGGAACCATGTGATGGACGCCCCAAATTTAGCTGAGAAGTTGGAGCAAGTTCAACTATCAGTTTTTACCTTACCAAGCTAATTTCGATTATAAAACATGTTTTCCCAATGGGTAGGGTTCCACTGAGAATCCGCCAGGGTCTTTTGGCCGACGGTACTCATATCCTCATTAACCATAGTATTGTTAGAAGATTGGACATATAATTGGCCAATCATAGTAGTGGATTTGGGGCATTTTTACCTCCAACATTCTTTTTTGAAAGTCAATAAGGAGAATGTCCAACAAAGCGCCTCCCCAGATATAAGATAAGTTGGTTCCCTAATCATGTTGGACACCTGCAACCTCCCCCTGAAAGCCCCCACCTGAAATCTAGCAGCCAAACGCTCAGGACCCTTTGAGGTTGAGAAGGAATTAGGCAATGGTGCCTACCATTTGAAACTTCCCATGTATTGGAAGCAGCATATTGTCTTTCATACCTCCCTCCTAACCCCTTTCTAAGGATAGAGGCCAATCTCTCTGGAGCTGATTGTCGTTGGGGAATCGCAGGAAGTGGAGGCTATCCTGGCTTCTAAAAGGTCCCACCGATCCATTCAATACCTGGTCACCTGGAAAGGCTACCCCTCATATGAGAACAGCTTGGTGAGTGCACGTGATTGTGCGAACTGCAAGGACCAGATAGAGGAATTCCACACTTCCCACCAGGCAGCCCACCATCCCCCTAGAAGATTGCAGCCATCGTGGCCATAAAGCTACCAGAGAGGCACAAAAATTATGCCTTGGTCTATGCCCTCGGTGGGGGAATCCTCCCTGTCAAAAAAGGTAATGGTAGTGTAAGACCTGAAGACCAGCTCTGCAACTAGATAGGGTGCAACATCCCTTCCGGTCAAAAAGAGGGCCAAAGGCCTAAGTGGACCCCCTGTCACAATTGATTTCCTTGGCACATGTGGTAGACAACCGGTAGTTACCGCTCTTCCCCTAAAGAGTAACTCGTTCTCACCCCTTTCCCCTCCTCAACCCTGTTAAGTTTAATAGAGGGAGTCTGCAGAGAGATTGCACATGCCAGGGGCCATGGAAAGGCCCCTAGGACTACCCCTCCCCAGGAAAACTATGTTAAAATCTTGAGAAATATCATTCACCAACATCGGAGCCTGTTCTGCAAATTCCAGTCTGGGGGAGCCAGTCCAGATTGGCCAGCACCAGAAATCAAGCCAGGGCATGTTAGGATCTTAAACCAGACACCAAACAACTCAGACCAGTTGCCCTAACACTCTGGGATGGATCCATTAAGTTCAGATCATGCAAATAGCCCAATTGAGAGTTTGGACCAGGTCTCAAACAACTCATCCCATTGGCCCCAGCATCCTGGGACAAATCCAAAAACCTGAATCATACAAACAGGCCAACTTGGGTGATTGGGGCCCAGATCAGCACCATTGATTTAGTTTGGTCCCAAAATGTGAAAAATTTGCAAAATTTTTTTTGAGTTTTGCCAATATTTTAAACATCCCCCCCCCCCCTCCCCACCAGCCAACCAAATCCCATCACCAAACAACTAATCCCATGATACCTCCCCTATGTGATTCACCCAGTACTTAAGGCAACTGCCATGCCCTTGGGCAGTTGTCAGTTCATTCTCTTATCTTCTTGCACTTTGTGCTCAGTAAACCATGAATACCCCATTCAGCTTGCTGCGTCCTCTTTCTGATCTATTTTTAAAGAAAAATTCTGCTGAACAATCTGGCAAAGCGCACTGTCACTCAATTCCTTATTCTGATTTTCACTTACTAGATTATATGGTCGCTTGAACCCATCATGTGGCACTGTATTGTAAATGCAATAAACTGGCTCGCCACATTGAAAAACACACTTTCTCATTTGTTATCACACATCCTTTAAATGTGAACCCTCCCATCCAATCTACTGCTGAATTTTCCGAAACTGCTTCCCTGTTGAAGCAACACCAGAGTGCTCCTTCCCCATCGCTCTTGGACTCAAGGGTCCATACCTGGCCTGCCCAATGATGGTTCAGCCTACTTTGAGGCCTATTGCACCCCGTTCAGAGGAAGCTTGGCCTCAACCCCCTCCATGGTTCACATCCCCCCTCCAATCTCACCCCCAATTGCATAGCGGCCCTTGTGTCACCCCTTGCTAGTGCAAGCTCACTTGTTTAAATCTGAAGGCCAGCAACCTTGAACCCTTGAGGAGTCATCATCCTCCCTGCCTCTCCTGCCCTTGGGGTTACCCCCGCAAGACTCTCAGTTGCCCCCATTGCAACCATCTGGTTTGCCTTGGGGCCTTCAGTACATTAATGAACTTTTACTTTACTCACATCCCCAATAAAACTCCACTCCTACAAGATGCTCAGACCGCTGTGCCTATGGCATTCTGGGCTCTCCACTGGGTGCTCACACACCCTGATTGGGAGCCCAGTCTAATTCTTATCAGCAGAATTCATGACACAGCCCAGCTTGGGGTCATAAGTGGGCATAAGTGTCTGCTTGTTACAACGCAATGGTAAGACAACACAAACATCGCATTTGTGTTCAGTATAAGGCAAAAAATATAACAGTGAGCAGCACGTGTCCTGCCTAGTTTTTCCAAAAAATTTTCACACTATGACAGAGCTAGCCTACACACTAGTGCGGTGGCTGGACTACTCCATTGTAGAAACTCTAGCTGAATTGGCAATCAAAGTTCAAAATTATTACTCCAAATTTTATCGCTCCAATCCAGTCAAATTGGAAGAAGTTAAAGAGTTTCTCAAAAGCACACATATCTGCACCATTTCCCATTGCCCAAAGCTGATGATATTAATTTCTTGGGATGAACTCTGCTATGCCATTCGCAGTTCACCACACAGTAAATGCCCAGGTCCAGATGGGATTCCATATGAGTTCTATAAGAAGTATTTCAATTAGTTCTCCTCTTTGTTGCTTGCATCAATGAACCAGTGTTTGTTAGAAACGCGCCTCCTTCCTGGGGTCCAGGAGGTGTACACAATTACGCTGTATAAGAAAGGGCATAACCTGGGCTTGGCCAAATTTCGCTCCATATCATTTATTAACACTGTTACTAGAATTATTTACTAAAATTATGGCCAACCGCCTAGGGGAAGTTGTATCTGATATCATCTCCTCTGAGAAATTCAGTTTTTTCCCCAAGCAGTCTATATAGGACAACATACACATTGTAGCCAACGTCTGCCGATCCATGGCTATTGGGCACTTATTTTCTTAGACCAATAAAAGGCTTATGATAGGGTCAACTAGATTACCTCGAAGCCTGCCTCCACAAGTTCCACCTTATCCATCGGTTCATTAATTGGGTGATGTCACTTACAGAATCTACCACAATGGCTGTGCATGTCCCTGGCTTCCTCACTGATGTTTTCCACCCTCAAAGGGGCCACCGCCAAGGGGACCCTTTAAGCCACTCTTGTAAAACTTCAGCCTTGACCCACTTTTACGCAACATGAATGCCCGCCTTTCTGGTGTCCATGTGCAAGGCCAAGCACCAGTTAAGATGCTGGCGTTTTCTGATGATTGTGTGGTTGGGGTTTCTAACAACCAAGATGCACGCGCGCTTGTTACTACTATCCAGGATTATTCCAGGTAAGTAATGCCACACTCAACGCCTCCAAAACCGAAATCATTCTCCTTGGCTGGTACCAAGCCTGCTGGTTACCAGCACCCCATTACCTACCTGCTTCAGCAGATAGCTCACAGGTTAACTTGCCCCGCCATCCCCATACATCCCCTCTTGTGCTCCCTTTCGTGCCAAGACCCACTGCTGGTCTGGTACGCCATTTGGGAGTGTGGCTGGAGGCGGGAGGGTATGCTTCATCATTAATGGAGCACCATATTCTAGACAATATCACATAGTGCATCGCTTCCCTCAGAGCCCACCAGACTATCCTCCCAGACAGGGTTGTTCTTTCCAGTTCTATGCTCCTGTCCAAAATCTAGTTTGTGTCACATGATATCGCCTTTTCCCCTCTTTCTACACCTCTTTATATGCCCTCCTTCAAGGGTGGCTTTGGTTAGGCCACCCACCGCCAGCGCGCCTGGATGTCATGTTTGTCCCTCGCCATAGTGGAGGTATGGGCCTGCTAAACTTTGAGGCCCATGACACCAAAATACTTGGCACCTGGATTGCTGCAGTCACCAACCACACTTTCCCGCCAACACTGGTCACGCGCGCCCTGATCCAACTTTTCCCGCGCCCTGGGCCTCAGAAGTCCTACCCACCCTCATCCTCTGCTAAACTATCTTGCCTTATATCCCTCTGCTACTGGATGCATGGGACGTCGCCTCACTTTAAACAAATTCTCCTCTCCATGCAGAGCTCTCAGTGGAGAATCAGCATCAGTGGACACACCGCCCAGAGGGGTCGCCCTACTCCACATTTCAAACAAGAAGTTAGCGGGCAAGTCGTTTTAAGCAACCTGGTACCCCAACGTCCCCACCTCATTGCCCAAGTGAACTACCTTGACAATATTAACATACCATACTCTTTGGAGACCCAGAAGGACATTTGGTGATACACACACCATCCTCTTTTACAATCCAAAAGTCGCTCCCAATAGTTGAGATGCCTCAGAAAAGTTTACCTCACGGCTGAGCAGTCCAATGCGTCTCAAACTTCATGTGTTGTATGCAGTCAATATGGATCTTTAGCCCATCGCTTGGAAGATTTCCCGCCATCACAGACAATTTTGAGAGATGTTATGAGCCTCTTTTGCCAGGAGATGAGCAGGCTTTCAGCCTGTCCAATAACATCTTCGCTTTTTCTATGTCCTCCCCTATTCATCAACACTCCGCGCCTTAATTGTTGCAATAGCTCTATGGACGATACACACCATTGTCATTGATGTACTCTCTGGCACTACCCCAACCCTACTTGAAGTTGTGCATTTCTTCCATTCCCACTTTAAGGATCACTTTCAAGCTTGGCTGTTTGTCCATTTGACATCCCGCCAACGCCAGTTGGTGTCATCCTGGTTCCCCATCTGGTTCCTCTCATTGGATCCTTTTCTTCAGTCATGTTCAATTTTGGCCCATGTCTCCCCTATCACTTCACCTCTTCCTTCCACTGGCAGTCCCGCTGGCAACAGGAGGTAGCTACGGCTCCTCTTTATTTCTTTATGTTTTGTTGTTAAAGTTTATTGGAAGTGTCCGTCCCATGGTTGGCCTTCCCTGAAAAAAGAATTTAAAATGTAAGCCAAAAATGAGAGTGCTTAAATTACAAGAAGTTTACAATGACTTATTTTTGATGCAAAAGGACATCTGGTGAAGGAGTTTGGCAGCACGGAGTGGATGACAACACAACAGACGTTGTTCCTTAACTATTTTTTAATGAGGACAAACCTTTGAAACATTTTCTGAATGGTTTTATTTTGATTCTCATATTTATTATAGAGCCAAGGTGCTAAACAACTCTGTCACTCAGATTGAACAGCGTCAAGCCTGTGAGCCATACAAAGAATTGTATTAGGTTCTACTCCCTGTTTTAGATGAGTAGAACAATGTTACCCACATGGTAAAATATCTCTACCATGGTGCCATCACTTTTGAGGCTCCTAAAACAAGTCAAGAGCTCTGCGACTAATATGATAAGGTTATAAAATCAAAGATAAAATATGCTCAGTCTTGAGGCATTCATTTCCTGAGGCCTATTATGCTCAGGTTGCTTGCATATTTTGTAAAAACCTGTGGACATTATGCCAATAATTGTCCATATTTGGGTTTCAAACTCAAGGTTCATTCCGCAAACCCTGGTAAGAAATTAAATTTGGTGAAAAAGTGGGAGAAAGACTGGGATTTTCTACTTATGTCCTTATAAAAAACATAATAAAAATTCAATGAATCCATGTTCCATTAAGATATTATCCAACAAGGATGCCCCACCTTCAGCATTACACCAAATGATTGCAGATGATGTGCTAGGGGTTACCACCCATTCATTAAGTGAATAAAAAGGTGAGTTAGTACTGGCAGTAGTGAAGACATATGTTCAACAGCTAGAACAGCACGAGCTTCCTATCACATCAGGTGATATTCTCAAGCTGGACGAAGTCCAGGCGACCATACCTTTTGGTACTTTAGAAGAAACAAGCCCAATGTTATTTGCTGACCTACAATCCTATTTAGGGCAAGCGGATGACCTGAATGTTAACAGTCAATGCAGCTGGTACATATGCGGCTGAATGCACAAACATAGATATGCAGTTAATCAGCTTAAAATAAGAGCTATCACTGACATTGGGGCACCAATCAACATCTTGTCCACTAAATTATTGAAGAAACTTAATCTAGAGCCAGATATTAACCATTACAAAAGTTACAGTACTGTGAGCCCCAGATGATCACCTTAAGAGGTGCATATAGTGCGCTGCCGCTGAGATTTGGTTTGCTATGTTTGTTGGATCCAGCTATAGTGTTACCAAGTCAAGGGTATGACTTTCATTTTGAAACCTCTTTTATGAAGACTTATGGGGATAAGACTGATCAGGAATAAATACTTTAAAGATATTAGGACAACATCTTCCACTCTATTAAAAATCAGAGACCTGAGGGCTTGGCACCTCATAAACAGGAGGTTTTTAACTTCATGTATAATGATAAAATAGTCTACTGGGGTATCAATGGATTCATGGCTGCACTCAGCGGTTGCCTACAAAAGTTTATGGAAACTAAGGGCATGCCGCTTAGGGCTAATTATAGTCTAACCTACTCTGGCGGACCAACAACTTATATGGGGATTGAAATTAATCTGGAATTTTCCAAGGGTTATAAGGTGAGATAAAATCACTGTTCTGCTATCTTAATCTCAAAGGTGTAACTGCACCAGGGATTATCCTCCTGACTATGGAGAAACTAAGGTATTGTTAGCTAACTTATATCCACACCCTATTAAATAAAGTGAAACATGGTTGTTGCTTTCATACATATTATCCTACTGAGACGTATATAATATTCATGACTCTGGTACTTTAAAGAAACTAAGACTGACTAGCGATACCAATCTCTCTTTGTGCTTTGGTACCGCAGGAAAGCCTATTAGGGTTAACCAAGGAAAAGAAGGACTAATCTTGGGCCCTTTTTAAAAAGTAGCTTGATTTTTGCAATAAACAATTTTGATTTGGGTTGTGCAAATGATATGTTGCTCTAAATTGATACTAAAAACCATATGCCCATTTGTCTTCATCATTTTAGGCGCTCAAAGGTGGAAGATAAAGTTTTTAATGTTAAAATTAACCAGCTAGTGCAACATGGGAAAGTTGGTGCCCTCCAAGGGTCTATGGGCCTCTACAGTGTTTATTATTTAAAGGAAGGATGTTTCAAACCGTGTGTAATAGATTATAGAAGCCCAACAATGTTACAAAAAAGGATCTTATCCTTTACCACAGATCAACAATGTGTTGGACTGCTTGGGAGGTGCTCAATATTTCTCAGCCATGGATTTAACCTATTGCTATTGGCAAGTTGAGCTGCCTAACGAGGAAAAGTAAAATTGTGCAATGATAACTGCTTAAGGTCTGTATTAGTATACGCAGATGGCGTACGGGCTGTACAATGCACCCACAATATTCCAATGGGATGTTGACAGAATATTAACGATTTAAAAATCTGCTACGTTAAGTTTATCTAGATTATTAAAAAAATTTCTCTAGAACTTCTTTTGAACATCTACAACATCTAGAAGAGGGTTTCCACTAGCTCACCAAGTTGGAGCTTAAGATTAAACTGCATAAATTTAACTTCTTTTAAGAGCAACTCAAAAATCTGGGGTTCATCATTGATATGCAAGGCCTGAGGCCTCAACCAGTAAAGGTAGGAGCTATTGAATGAATGATTTGGCCAAGCAGCAAGCATAACATCCAAATGTTTCTTGAGGATGGTCAGCTACTACTACTGGTTTGTGTTAAGCTTCAGCAAATATGTGAACTTTTAAATTACCTCCAAAAATGGAGTACAATTTGAGTGGACGGAGGATTGCCATCTGGCCTTTGACAAGCTAAAGATGTGCCTCACCTGAGCGCCCATACTTAAGTATTCCAACTTAAATAAGCCATTTGTCATTCAGATAGACGCATCACTCACTGCTGTAGGAGCAGTGTTGCCCAAGCTTGATTCCAAAGGGGTAAAACACCTGATGAATATTTTTATTATTAATTATTCAGGACTCCATTAGCGTTCCAGGACAAACAGTATGAAAACTGCTAGACCTTTCTATTTCACTATCATTGGAGACCTTTCCCTATAAGTCCGCATTGCAACCCACCAACCCAGCAGACCAGCAACTTATCCTTCTGATATTTAACCATTAATATGGCTCAGAGGTCCTCTCCTGGACTTGTCTAACTAATATGGTTCAGCGATTTATTGGCTCCCTCAGGGTTCCTCCCCTTTAATCCTTCCAGTTCATAATTGTTGGTGGCATTTGACTAAGTTCTCACAAGGTTTCCATCCAGGTCATGGTTGGGAGTTAGTTGCACTGACCACTCCAGGTGTTTTATCCCAGCATATAACCTCTGAAAACTTTTCATTCCCACCTCTACCTGCTAAGCTAGCCTTTGTCCATTGATAACTTAATAAAGGTAGGCAAATGGAAAAATATACTTTATTAAGTGGGAGATTAAATTATTCATAGGCTTTCTCGCCTATCTGCGTCATCAGCATTTATTGCCAGAATTTGTCAGCACTCTCATTGGCGAATTTAACATCAGCACACTGGCTAGCAATCATCCCTATGTAGTTCATCATCCTCAATTGTCCACAAATATTTCAACTCTTGAATTGGCGTAATCTGAACTAATTAAATATATTGACATTCTCAGCATAAATCTCCTGTGTCAAATTAGTCCAATTTGGCATTGGGGATAATCCCCAATAGTTTTTCAAAGTCAAAATAGTGATTCAACTTTAATTAATGATAATAATCTTTTACATCCTCAGCAGCAGAAGCTGGTGTCAAAATTGATTCAATCTCTATCAGGATCATTCTTGATTCATCCTTGACATCAAATTAGTAACACACTGTCTTAATTGATGACACTAATCATTTTAACATCCTTGGCCTCAGTCTCAAGTGTTAAATTTCCCAAATTTCCTTTCAGGGATGATTTCTGACACTTTCTTGATCTGGCAAAATTGAGACAGCTCAACTCAACCAAATGGGAAGCACAAAGTAAATTAGAATATATAAATGAACCTTGTAAATAAGTCATCAATCATCCCTGACTTATTTACACCGTCAGATCATTGAACCAGCTCAATCCCAGATTAATGAAGCATAAATTGGGTATAAATCATTACATAATTTTATTTAATTTTCTAAATAGTCTGCAACCATCCTAGACTTGCTAAAACTTAACTGATAATTATTGAAGGAATTTATCTGGCTAAAAACTCACCATCACCCCTTTGCTTATTGTAGCTGGATGATTGTAATACATGAATGGAGCTATATTATTACTGAAAAAGAGTGCTTAGAAGTAATTTATACATGTAAACAATTACAGGCTTATATCCACAGCATAAATGTTGCTTTGGTAACTGACCAATCCTATATTTAAGATGTTTGCAAAATCTAAAGGAATCTTAGAGAAGATTGGTCCATTTAGCGTTAAAACTACAAGCCTACAACTTCAAAATTCAACATTATCCCAGCGTTGAAGATCAAAAATGCAAATGGACTCTCTCAGTTGCCCACCATAGCCTTACTGGATGATAAGGTTAATAAATTATTTGATAGAATTTAGCTAGGCAATATGATAATGAACCAGAAGAGGTTTAATGAGAAACTGGAAACCTGAGACAGTTTATTAAAATTAAGGATGAAAAACTTTATAAATTTTTTTACAAATAATCCATTGTGTTTCCCTGGCCCACTGAGTGGACTGATTTGATTATCATTTCCCACAAGTTGATGGGGCACGGAAAATTCAAATAAAAACTCTTAAACAGTTAAGGGCACTGCTCTGTTAGGAATTAATGCTATTCGATGCTCATGAGATGCTCAGCTACTTCATAGAATGCCAAGTCAAAGTGCCTTATTGGAAGGCCACTTCATATCAATTGGTCAAGCTCAATTTTTCCTGACACAACATCTCTAATGATGTTGTGGGCCCTTGTCCAATACCTGTGGCCAATTAAAGTATATAATCATTACCATTGATCACCTCACTAGATGGGTAGAGTACAAATCAATTAAAGACCTGGGCGCGGTGAATACCACTAGGTTACTTTGGAATTATTGTTTATCAGCATGGTTGCCCCAATTTATATTTAAAGGATAATGGGACTAGCTTTACATTCAAACTGATCACTAAATTCAATGAGCTGATGGGTATAAAAGGAGTATAGTTTACATTCTATCACCCTAAGACCAAAGGGTATGTTGAACGCGTTAATGGTACATTAGTGGATATTTTATATAATTTGGTTACTGATAAAGTGTCCAACTGGAAACGCATTTTACCTTCCGCCATGTTTACTTACAATATTGCTCATCACTCAGCCATAGGGATGTCCCCATTTGAGTTAATACATGGGAAGCATCTGGCGCTACCTCCACTTATATCATCATTTTTTAAAGAAGAGAGTATTGGCTCAATAAATATCTTAAGAAGCTTAATCAAGCTTTGATTTAGCTACAAAGCTCAACCTACTTTAATGCTTTGGCTTGGAATGTCAAGGCTAGAGCATACAATAATGAGAACCTCCAGACCTCACCTACTTTTGGTGTAGGGTAATTGGTCTGATATTATGATAGCCATGGTTTTGGAAGGACTAGCAAGCTAGAGCGCATTTAAAAAGTCCCTTCAAGATTATAAAGAAGACCTCTACATATGCCTACACTATAAGAGATCTCACTAAGGGTTTTATTATAAATTGATTGCATGCTAAGTCCCTAAAAACATACTATCTGCACTCTAGCTTATGGATAAGGGCTCTCAATAACTTATTGGACCCCCACTCATCTGTGTTACCTAATGTTTAGTCAAGTGGAGGGAAGTGTTGTAATTGGTTTGACCAACCATAAGTTTATATTTTAATTAAAATTTTATATATAATTTTAATTATTTGAGGTGGGTCAACCTTGGGACAAGTATACCACACTGAGAAATTTTTCTAGCCAGTACAGGTTTTGAACTCAAAACCTGTACTTAGGGTGGAAGCAGTTTTACCTGCTTGGCTAACCACCCTTTAATTAAATCTATATATTTAACTAAAATTTAGTTAAAAATTTGATCCATTATTATTAATTAGTATGGTTTGAGGACCACATCTTTATATGAAGTTGGTCCCTTATTGATTTAATATTGACCACAACCAAAATTCTACCAAAAAAATTTGTTCCTTCAAAGATAGACCACCAGCACCATGGCTTTGATCAGTTAATTGACTCCTATATTAATTAAGTACCAATATAATTTTTTGCCCCTGCATCAGTCTTTAAACATCAGTAATAGGGTTCTTTATAATTATTATGGCCATCTGACAATAGTTTGAGTATATCTGGTATATTTTAATTATTCTGGCATATTGATCTTGTGTTGGAAATGCCAAAGCCCTATTCACTCAATTTCCTGGCCTAATTTGGATATCACGCCAGTAGCTTACCATTCTTAAGTCTGATTAGTAGCCATGAAGATCACAAAGGAGAACTCTGGGATAGAGAGCATATATGAGTGAGCTTGTATCTTGAAGGGGGTCTTTTTCCTAGTAGATAGTGATAGTCACTATTAAGTTCCTATAAAGCAAGCCTCTAAGCAACTGGCTAGTACTATATACTATGGTGTGATCCTTGATTTGATTAATAAAACTTATTCCTGATAATAAGTTTTATGTTGTTGCATTTTTTACTAAATTTACTGTATTCAAACATTATCTGTTATCGTTGTTTGTGTGAACTTGGGTTATCTGGAATATGAAGCCTAAGCACTGAATCAACATTTGTTTATATACATCTAATATTTATTTTAATCATAAATTCTACGTTTCCATGTGTCAGAATAAAATAATCAATAATAGGGTCCCTAACTCATAGTTGTCACCCAACTGTATCTTAATTGCAATTGATGTATTGCTGCTATCATGGAACTACCAAGCCCTAGGCATTTGCCTTCCTGTCTAATTTGGATATTACACCTTTATTTTCCAATTATAAAGTGTTGATTAGTAGCTGGATATTGCACCAATAAAAAAACTGGAAATGAGTAGAGCATATTTAGATTGGATTTTCATCTAGAGGGGGATCTTCTTCTTAATAGCCTGAAAGTATCCTAAAATTAAGAAGATTGCTTGAGCGAGCCCCTGAGCCATTGGCAGTATTGAATACTACAGTCTGCTTTTTTTATTTTGTAATTAAAAACCCTATTTTTATTAATTTAAGGTGTTCATTTGTAGGGTGGTTAGACTGGCAGGTAAATCTGCTTCCACCCTAGTGTGGGTATGTATTTGAAACCTGTACTGGCTAGAAAAATTCTCAGTGTGGTATATTTGTCCCAAGGTCGACCCACCTTAAATATTTCAAGGTATTCATTTGTGAGTTTTTGTCAAAACACTATCATCATACAATGTCTTGTAAATTTTGTGTATTTACAACATGTGCAACTGAAATATGATGTCCCAGCACTAATTTCAACATTTGGTGCTAACTACAGGGGGTCACACATTGTTTCCCTGAGCATCATGTTTGTTTAAGTGTGTAGTCTGGTAACCCAGTCTTAAGCTACCTTGATTTAAAGATAGCACAACACTCTTAAGCTGAAGCATCTTACCATAAGGCCCACCAAAATAATCATGATGTTTTCATCAATTATATATGGACTTGAATGCATTTGTTGGCATCTTATTAACATCATAATAGGCCATGAGCGTCAAGTAAAAATAGTAAATGATAAAAAGATCATTAATGCCACCTCAATGGCCAAGATATTTATATAATTTGATCTGCTCACTCTGATATTGTTTTTATCAGTAAATTGATTACTTGCATCTGTAACTGAAGACTCAGGGACAAAAATAAGGTCCTTGGTGAGTGTGCTCATTGTCTTAGAAGCAGGTTTTAGGATCACATAAAAAATGGGTACTATTGAAACCATGTTGCAGGTGAAATGCTGCCATTTTTCTAATATGTTTACAAATTCAAAATGAGATCTGAAAATCTTTATAAGTGCCAATAGGGCCAGTTTTATGAAGGACCGCCTGATATTGCATTGATGATAAGAAACCCTTCTAATAGAATCTAATAATAAGGGTGATGAGGCACTGATTACACATAAATTGCCTATGGTTTTTAAAACTTTTTAGGTGTCAGAGCTTCTTCTTATCTAGATACTCTAGTGACTCCTCCACCTGAGAAGTCAGCCTCAAATATCTTTAATATTTCAGTGCAACTTGTAAGCCCTACTGCTGCTGGTCCTACAGCAGTTCCTTTGGGCTCTTCTAACTGGGCTGCTCCAGCAACTCAAAGCCATTATACTCCATTCCTCATCTTTGTAACGTGAGAAGTTATATTGGAACAACGCAGCCCTTTGACCCTGCAGCCATAGAATTAATTACCAGTTAATTCTATAAGATTAACTAAGTTTGATAATAACGAAAACATGCACAAAATTTTTTGAGATTGGAATCTTTGCCATATTCCCAGCTGGCTAGATTACCAGTGATTTCTAGGGGATAATTCCCTAATGCGAGGTGAATTGAATACTGGTTGCCCCTGATTTCAGGGTAACTATGTTTGGGGGATTTTAGGTTATTTGCCTGGTCAGATCTGTCAGAGATTGATCCGTATGAATGCTTAAGATCTTTTCAGGCAGAGTTGCTGACAAAATAGGGGCATCTGATAGTAGATTAACTATCAGTGTACCAATTGGGATTGGTCAGGTTTCATCACCAACTGATCAGGAATTTAAGGAGTAAGTTGTGAGGTGAGTGATGCCACCTGCAACTAGCAAATTTATCAGTTAGTTTGTGACCTGCCTAAATAGGTAACAAGTCCCATTAACTAAGCAGATCGCTTGCCAAATATGATTGGTTTGCTTGTATTGAAAGGTAAATGTTAGGACACATTTTCTGACTCTTTCCGTTTTAGGTCTTGAGGATGTTCAATGACGGAGTCCTAGCCAGGATGGGGGAAGACCATTGCTGCTGAGACGAGGATGGGTGATTCAACAGTAAGGGCTGCCATTTCATCAAGGAGGTGCCAACTGAGGGTTGAGCAATAAATTCCCCACTAAAATTTCCCTTTAATTCACTAATAAACAAAGAATAATTTGCCATATCATAAAGTTACCATATCACAAATTATCACTTTTACTAGAGTATCAGCTTAATAAATTTTATCAGAATCCATTTGTTCTATTCTTTCTCAGGGATATTATTGCTGTGTGCATTAATTAGGAGACTCTTCATGATAAAGAGTAAGGATCTGAGTGGGGATTTAGAGCTGAAGATGAATCAAATTGGATATTGCTGCCAAATGTGTGTTAAACCATAAAAACTGTAAACAGGGATCTAAGAGTATATTGAGTTAAGTGGTACGAGGGAACAAATCCCTATTCAAGACATTTTAAGTATTTCAAGAGGAAATACTGGACGAGCGTTAGACCAAAATCTAATACTTCCATTCAACTACAAATAATAGTTGCCATACTATTATCAAAAAATTATATCAACTACTATACAACGCGGAGAATTGCACAAAACCTGAACCTGTGCAAATAATATATTTATAAGTGTTATTGGCAAAAAATAGTTATAAAACATATAATTTTTTACAAAGTGGTGCTCACTACAGGGGTGTAGTTGAGTAGAAGTACTTATAAGTGATGTTGTATAAAGGTGATATAAGAAGATCATGGATGGAGTTGGCAACTGTTAATCAGAGCGCTCTGAACTCAGTGGATCATCAAAAATTTGCAGCCTTGGAATAAAGAGTCACCAAAATGGAGAAAGGGATCAATAATGTTGCAAGTTTTGGGAATGAGTCACTTGGAAAAGTAACGTTATTAAAGAAGTAAGAAGGGTATTTAATTCAAAAAGTCTTATTTCTGAAAATGGCGCATAAAGTGGATTGTGTTTATTTAAGAGCATTCAGTGTTGATATCAAGCAGCTGATTAACAGGTTGTGGAGTTAAAAACTTACAAATGTGATTGTGAGTCATATGCAGTGACTGATGCCAAAGAAAGAACTCTCAGTACAATAATTGGGAAGATGACTACCCCAAGAAACATGCCACCCACTTTTACTGCTATTTCAGAGATGATAACCAAAATCACTCCCCAAGTGAGCTGAGTAGCTGAACCTAGAGAGGTGGCTATAGAAACCTCAGAGGAATTCAAGGTGACACCAAAATTGCTGACTTTCCATCAGGATAACGCCCCAGCATCTTTTGATTGTTTGATATGACAATGTATGGATATGGTGATCATCAAAAGGCATTGACAGTGATAAATTACCTAGATACCAATTGTTAAAACCTAGTGTTGCCCCACCTAAGGGGGACAGCTGGTCATACACAGAGGCCAAAGAAGCCATTGTGAAGAAAATTGGAAGCCTGACGCACATATCAAAGTACAAACAAGAGTTTATGGGCATCCAATTCCATAAAGGTGAATCTTTAGCAAGCTTCCCTGATTGTTTTTACTAGGAATCACAAAATCTGGATAGAGAAAATTTGCTGTATGACTTTATTGCCAGATTTGCAATACAAGTGGACCTTCAGCCTTACTGCAATTTGCACCTAATTATGTCTTCCATGTATGTGACAGAAATTACTACTCTTTTGGATGGTCAACAATTTAAAATCTTGGGAGTAACCTTTGATTCCTCAAACAGAAGTTTCAAATCAAACCCAGTACAAAAGTTAAATTATACTAAGGGAAATGAGTGTGCTAAGGAGATGAGCAACCTGATCATGGCTAGGGAATAAGCCCAAAGTCTTTAAACAGCTAATAAAAAGGGTAAGTCTGTTACTAATGCAGAGGGAAGGGACATTTTGCTGTAAATTCAAGAAACCCAAGGATAAAATCATTGTGGCCCAAGCGAAAGAGTCTGCAACCTCAAAGGAGTTGGGAAAAGGCCCTGCAGCCTAGATGGGGACAGACTAGAGCTGCAGAGAAGTCTGTTCCTCCCAATATTAATCATGAGGAAATTGACATCAGTGATCCGTTCATGGATAAAGTCGTACAGGATCAAATGTATCAAGTGGTCAATTTAGACGTATATGTGGTAGCAAGATCTAGGGCAAAGGGGATTGACCCCAAGACAATCAAGGAAGTTGCCAATTATACATCTGACAACTAGCGGACAAGATTTAAGCCACAGATAAACCCAAAGAATTGACTAAAGTTCAATTAGATGAGGCAAACCTAACAATCCCCCTCAGCGCAATAAAGGAATTGTTTCCTGATCTATTGGCACAAATCATTCACACCCTTAATTCAGCTAATATCGCCGCTATACACTCATTAAATACTAACTTACAATACTCCTAGTTTACTTATATAGATATACTAGTGAATTGATTACAGGTGAGGGCAAATGTTGACAGCGTAGCGCCTATCTATATTGTCTTGACCAAGCTGGTGAAAAGGATGAAGATCTAGCCTGACTTGGAACACAAGGAGGAGTATGGGAGAGCTGGGATGAATACCACTATCTCATGTGGAGTGTATAGCGCTTTGCCACTTCAATTCAGATCCTTGGTGGTATCTGTGCCAGCAATAGTTTTGGCCAACCAAAACTATGACATTCTGATTGGGATGGAATTTCTACTGAAGTATGGAGATAAATGTAACTTTGAGGATAATACGTTGACCATATTGGGTCAGACGTTACAATTGGTCTATCAGAAAGATGGGAAAACTCCACAGAGTTTGAGAAACAACTTTATCAACTTGATATACAATGATGACATTGTCCTGATTCAATACCAACTAGTTGACCAGAAGCGACAAGAAATGCCAATATAAATACTAGAAAATTGTGGAATTCCACTGAGGATTAAAAATACGAAAACCATACCACCAGGATCACAAATGATAGTTGACATGGGTTGAGATTAGAGATACCGGAACTGCTGTATGGGGAGGCCAGAAACCCCTGGAAGAAGTCCAGAGTAGAGCCTTAGGTGGCTCCTGGAATAACAATGCCAGGCCATGGAGAAATTCGATTTCTCCTGGAGAATTTAAGTAAAAAACTGATGAAGGTTAAGAAGAATCAGATTATCACGTTTGTTCATCTAATCCTGATAGCTGAACTGAGGAAATTCCATGATTTTGGGACCCCCAATGAGATGGGATTACTGGCCAGGGAAACCAAAAGTATCAACCTATTGGTTGATTGAGAGCAACTCGCTGATATGAGAGAAGGACAGCAAGAGGAGGTGCTTGAATTGTTCAAAAAGTATCAGGAAGTATTCTCCCAGGACAACCATGATTTGGGATATATGTGAGATGTGATCCACAAGGTCAATACTGGGGAAAAATTCCAATCAGGATGAGACTGATTTGATGGTAAAAGGTGGCAGAAGCAGTAGTGGTAGAAGAAATCAGCAAAAGAGTGAAACATGGGCTTCTGATTCTGTCGTCAAGTCCATGGGAAAGTCTGATTCTTATTGTGAAGAAAAAGGATGCTCTGATTGGGTGGTGATCAATTACCAGAAGCTGAATAAGATTATAAAAAAGGATTTGTATCCCCTATCAAGAATTGATGATGTGCTAGATCAATTGGGAGAAGTGAAGTATTATTTGCGATGAATCTGATATTATGATATTGGCAAATTGATTTTCAAGTGAAGACCAAGAAAAATGTGCAATTATTAGCATGCAGGGGCTATATCAACTGTCGAGGATGCCCCAGGGTCTATGCAATGTGCTGTGACGTTCCAGAGGGCCATGGACGCTATACTAAATGACTTGAAGTTTTCATGCGTCCTGTTGTACTTGGACAATATCAATGCATTCAGTAGGACGTTTACTGACCATTTGCACCACTTGGAGGAAGTGTTTAAGTGACTGTCCATGGCCAACCTGAAGATTAAGCTAAGGAAGAGTCACTTCTTCAAGAAAGCATTGGATTATCTGGGATTCGTGATCAACTCTAGTGGACTGCAGCCACAAGCCCAGAAGATCAAAGCCATAGAATAAATGGCTGATCTGAAGAGTGTCTGAGATATTCAAGTGTTCTTGGAATGGTTAGATACTATAGAAATTTTATTTGGGATTTTTTCAGAATTACCAAACCCCTATTCCATCTGTTGAAGGATCTGAAGAAAGGATTCTTATAAAATGAAGAATCACATAAATCCTTTAATGAGTTATTCCAGTACCTAATAGCTTCTCCAATTTTGAAATATCTGAATTTTGCTCAAGAATTTATTATAAAAATCGATGCTTTATTAATGGCAATCAGCACCATATTAAGCCAAGTAGATGAAATTGGGAACAAATATCCGATGGTTTATGTGAGCTGAACACTCTCAGCTGCTGAGAGAAAATACACTGTAACTTAGCATGAATGCCTTGCATTCATATACTCCTGTAAACAGTTTCAGGTGTACATCCACGGAATGCACTTCAAAGTGGTGATGGACCACTCCTCGTTGCATTAGCTCCACAATTTGAGAGAACCAGAAGGACATCTGGCACAATGGGCATTGAGGTTACAGGCTAACGATTATGAGATTGTCCACCAAGTGGGGGCTTCTCATCAGAATGTGGATGGCTTATCATGGTTACCAATAGTCCAGGTGGTATACCAGCAGGCGGATGAGTTATTCCAGATAATTGTTGACAGAGAAATTGGAAATGAGCCCCAAAAAATCCAAGGTGCGCTTTGAAAAGCAATGGAAACACCGAGACCATAGATGGAAAAGTTTTTAAGATGATTAATTGGAAGTAGTTACTATTTCTAAAGCCATCAGAAAGAACAGATATCAATCAAGCCACTCATAAGGTTGTTAGGCATTGAGACCTGAGAAAAGTGACTGACCATATTTTCGAGTACTACTACTGGGAGTCAATCAACTATGATGTCAGTGACTTTCTAGCTTGCTGTGTGGAGTGCCAGCTGCACAAGCCACATAAGAATATGACTGGATACTGACTGTTATGCCTTGGATTTGCTTGGCATATGGTGTTTATTGATGTGATTGGACCACTAACAATGAGCACAGGGGGAGTCAAGTATATAATAGTTGTTATCGATCATCTGATGAGATGGGTCAAGATGAAGACCCTGACAAAAGTAGATGCTACCAGTACTGAAAGTTCATCCTGGATCAAGTAGTATATGACATGGATGCCCACAAGTCCTGCTGAGAAACAATGGGACAAACTTCACATCTCATATGATCCTGCAGTTAAATGAGATAACGGGGATCCAAGGAGTTGTGTCTGTAACTTACTGCCAGAGACAAATGGACTGGTGGAATGAGTTAATGGAATGTGGCCATGCCGCTGAGGAAGCTGGTTGCAGGAAGAACTTTTGCACAGGGAATGTACCTGAGTTTGGTGACATTTGCCTACAATATCAGTCATCATATGGCAATGGAAAAAACGCCTTTTGAGTTGCTATATTGGAGGAAGGCCACGTTGCTGCTGATCTTATATTTGGTGGGGGAACCAACATTGGGTATGAGAGCCAAGCAGAACCTAAACTGATTGACGAATATCCTGATCAAAATGCAATTGAAAGCATTTGATATGACTTTGAATAAAAGGATACAAGCGAGAATTATGGATGATAAGAACCAACCAGCCTTATCAGAATACCAAATAGGCGAAAGAGTTGCCTATTGTGATATGCATTGTTTTGGGAAAAAACAAATTGGATGCGTTGTGGTCAGATTTTTCAAGATTATCACCAAGACGGTGACAGACGCCTACTCCATCAAGAACCTCTTGGATGGAAGAGTAGTAAAACAAGTCCAAGCTAAGTATTTGAAGCGATGGATCAATAAAAAAATAACAAAAAAAGAGTTCCCAAAGGACCAATAAACCATTAAGTTGGTTATGTCATAATGATTAGGTCAAGTCTGAAAAAAGGACCTCTGAACTAATCTAGATGGTTAAGTCTTAAAAAATTAAGACCTTTGAACCATAGAAAACTGGTAGGTCTAAGTATACCTAGGATCCAGTTTGGGGTAAAAAAAATAAAAGATGGACCGCTGGACTGAAACAAGGTCAAGTCCCATGGAAAAAAAGAAGAAGAAAAATAAAAGATTGATAAAGATATTTGAAAGAGATTATTAAAACTGCATAGAAAAAACTGATATATTTTTATAATTTTTATTTTTTATTGATTATCCTTGATTTGGGGATGATTCTGCCTATGTCGCCTCTTGAGGGAGGGAGGATGGATTGCTGTAGGAGTGAGTAACCTGTCAAAATATATGTGAGATTGGACGCTAGCGAGTGCTAGACTTACACAAAACCAAGTTCATTGAGAGGACGCAGATCCCTGTGAGAAACTGACTAAGGGAAGGGAAATTGAGATGTTGGAAGAAGCTAAACGTGATACCCCAGAGCGGGTAGGGAAGCAACAGTACAAGAAGAGGCAGTCAGTGAATAACCCCAAGTAATCGTGATATGGCATTGGAGCTGGAAGATTGGTCTTGAGCACTTGCTGATGGGCTTCATCAAGAACACCGGACATATGTGATGGCAACAAACAAGGGATATTAGACAGGGGTTTCCGGATTATGCCCCTATCAAAGCCATCAGTGGAAGATACTGATGGGACACGCCAGAAATGAGATAGTCATACAAGGAGCAAAAGGCATCCTGCAAGCAACAACTATGAGCTTCTCAGAAGCTGAAGCAGAATGAGCAATGGAAGCTGGGTGAGGCTGGAAGCTTCATGGCCCAACTTCAAAGAACTTGCCTGGCAAAGCGAAGAGCATAAGCTGCAATATCCCAATCTAGGATGTTTTCAAAATCAGAAGAATTCCAAGCTATGGATAAAGCCTCAGTGACTTGGGCCCTTAATTCTGCATAGGGGAGTTTGAAATGTACGTTGTTGCTAATGATGAGTTTGGTGGCCAAGCCAGCTGGCTTGTAATATTGACCGAGTCAGAAAAGGAACTTCAGAAGAAAATCCAATCTGGTGAGAAAGGAACAATCAAGAGAGAAGGGCATTACTTCAGGAGGTTCAACTATGATGTTAGGTGTATCTGAAAAAGGAGTCAAATCCAGGAGAGTCTCAAAATCTAACTCTGGAATTGATGATAGAGGAAGAATTGGTCGCGAGTTGTTTGAGATGATTGTTACCCTGGTTTCAGCGGGGTTGGTTCCATTTCCAGTAATTCCACGGAAGGACTACCACAGGTACATGACTAGGAGTATGATTCCTGGAAGCTCCATATAAAAGGTTCCATTGTGCAGACCAACTTATCCTCTGGGAGAGCTGAAGATTTTTATCAGACAAACTGTTGAGCAGTTGTTAGTACTGTGACTCAGAACTCAACATATGAGCTGGATGAGAGGGGGATGTTGGACTTATATGATAGTCAACATTATGCACTATAAAATCAATCAAGCTCCAATTTCGGAGAAACTAATCATAAAATTAAAGGGATAAGATTCTAAGAAGAATTAAGAATGATATGAGCCAAGAATTATGAGAAGAAAATAACAAGGGCAAATATAAATGAGCATTCTTATTTGGGTTACAAGATGAACATTGACATCAATAGTCTCCTGTAGAGGACAAGGAGAAAATCAGGAAATGAGGATGCCAGACCAAGAAACCTGAATATGTCAGCAGGTCATATGCCCTGATGGGGGAACTAGATCCCAGGATTAATATCATCACAAGTAAATTGATCAGCCCAGCATGACAGAAGGTCATGGAGAACCGCGCTCTGAGTAGGTGGTAGCAAGGAGGACAAGGAAGAGAGCTGCATGCCAAAGCTTGTCCTGAGAAGCATTGAGTACTGATGATTATACTCCTCTTGAATAAATGAAGTATTTGACTGAGTATCTGAAGTGGTGTTCTACTGCCCCAATCTTTTTCTTGTTGGAAATCAAGGCAAGAGGAGGGATGTGTTGGATTTTTTGCCCATATTCCCAGCTGGCTAGATTACCAGGGATTGCTAGGGGATAATTTTCTAATGCAAGGTGAATTGGATACTGGTTGACTTTAATTTTGGAGTAGCCATGTTCAGGGGATTTTAGGTTATTCTCCTGATCAGATCCATTGGGGATTAATCCAGATGAATGCTTAAGATCTCATTGGGAAGAGTTGCCAACAAAATAGGGGCATCTGATAGCTGATTAACTATCAGGTGTACTGATTGGGATTGGTCAGGTTTCATCACCAACTGATTGGGAATTTAGAGTAGTAAGTTGCAAGGTGAGTGATGCCACCTGCAACTAGCAAATCAATCAGTTAGTTTGTGACCTGCCTTAATATGTAATAAGTTCCATTACCTAAGCAGATTACTTGCCAAATATGGTTGGTTCACTTAGATCGATAGGAAAATGTTAGGGACACATTTTCTGACTCTTTCCATTTTAGGTCTTGAGGATGTCCAACAACAGAATCCTAGCCATGATGAGGAAGATCATTGCTTCTGAGACAAGGATGTGTGATTTAACAGCAATGGCTGCCATTTCATTGAGATGAGGTGCCAACTGAGGGTTGGGTGCTGAATTCCCCACTAAAATTTCCCTTTAATTCACTAACAAACAAATAATAATTTGCCATATCATAAGTTACCATATCACAAATTATCACTTTTACTAGAGTATCAGCTTCATAAATTTTACCAGAATCCATTTGTTCTATTCTTTCTCAAGGATATTATTGCTGTGTGTAATAATCAGGAGACTCTTTAAGATAAAGAGTAAGGATCTGAGCGGGGATCCAGAGAAGAAGCTGAATCAAATCAGGGATTGCTGATGACTGTGTGTCAAACCAGAGAAACTGTAAACAGGGATCTAAGAGTAGATCAAGTTAAGTGGTACAAGGGAACAAATCCCTATTCAAGACATCATAAGTATTTTAAGATGAAATACTGGCTGAGCGTTGGACCAAAATCTAATCTTCCATTCAACTACGGATAATAGTTGCCATACTATTATCAAAAAATTATATCAACTACTATACAACGTGGAGAATTGCACAAAACCAGAACCTGGGCAAGTAATATATTTATAGGGGTTATTGGCCAAAAATAATCAGAAAACCTATAAATCTTTACTCTTGATTTCTTTAAAATTAGTATGGGTGGAGCATATGAGAATGTTAAGGTGGAAATGATAATAAGCTCTCTGGACTCTAAGAGTCAGGAGTTAGGTATGCCAAAATAAAAAAGGTCGGTGTGTCCTACAATAACGCCAAGGATCTTATTATCAATGAGTTCAGCATGCATAAAGGATGACCACTTGGAAGATGGAATTCCATAATATCTCCTTTAGTAGAGAGTGAACCTATAAAAGTTTTTGCTGAGCACTTTTATCTGGAGGCGCAGACATTATCAGGGATAATGTAAAAATAATATTGATGCCCAGATTGCTCTTCACCATGCCTGTGAGAACTACAAGAAATTGTACTGGGTTCTGATACCAGTACTGATGAGGAGCATTATATTACCCATATGGTGAGTTATCTCCACTGATGTGCCACCACTTTTGATGTACCTAACAAAAGTCATTGGTAGTCTTGTGCCCCACACCTAGGGCCATCTCAACAAAAAAGAATTTAATTGGCATCATGGTTCTCAATTCAATGGGCCTAATATTATCATATCACCTAATATATTTGTAAACAACTGGGCATTATGCTATCGATGCCCTAATCTGGATTCTAAACCCAAGGTTCATAATGTAAAGCATATGAATGAGGAAGACTTTGGAAAAGGAAGGCGTGGTAGAGCTGGGTTTTTATTGCTACCTCCTCTAAAAAACCCTTGATAAGTAAAATCTTTGAAACCATGTCTTTTTAAGCAAAATTTTGATGATAATGACCTGCCTTGTGCATTTCACCATGATATAGTGGATGACAAGCCAACAGTTACCACCACTCACAGAAAGAATGCGAGGCTGAAATAATGCAGAAAGTAGAATCAAAGCCATAAATCTATATTTAAACAAGAGCTTTCAGTCCACTCTGAGGAAAATTAAGATTGGATGAGGAAAAATAACTATATTTATGGAGAGTTTGAAGGAATCTAGCCCTTAACTAGGCGAAGTTTTTCAAAATTATTTGTCAAGTGAACACTTTAGATGTTCAGGGGGTGGAAGGCGAGTCGGTAGGGCGTACGGCTACCAACCTGAAGGTTGCGGGTTCGATTCCCGCCCTTCACACATCGATCGGGATGCCAGCCGAAGGAAACTATTGGCGGTTAGTAGGTATAATAACACGAAAACCTTACCCATGACGTAACCAGAAAAATCCGAGTCCCGATCCGGAGGTGAAAAACTTCTACGACAGAGTTGACCCTGCTCAGGTTTCATGTCGATACTTTCTTTCTCTATTTCGGTAATGTCCGTCCCCCGGTCGGCTTGCCTCGAATAAATAAAAAACACTTTAGATGTTCACACAATTACTTTTCTGCTGCTTATTTCTCAGGGTGTATCTAAATTGATATAGCAGTAAATAAGATTGTTGGGATTTGCCCTAAGTTATGTAATGCCTTGATTATGGTTTCTAACTTGTTTAATTGTTTTCTTTGATTTTAACTTACCATTACTATTAATTTATGGTTTGATCGATGCTTATTTTGCCTAAGGCCTGATTACACTATTATGTCTTTATTTATCACTATTTTTTAGCGTAATACCCAAAGGCACTGTCATTACTTGTCCATTAACGATTAATCAGACCTAAAGTCTAAAATTATCATTAATAATATATTAAGCACTGCCATCTAGTACTAAAAAAATATATTAAGCACTGGACAATTTCTCATAATAATGCCAAGTTCACAACCCAGCGATTTCTGGATAAATCGCCCCAATTTCTGATCCACTGGCTGATAAGAGGGAAATCTGCCTGAACTAAAATAATATTATCTTGATATCAAGCCCCAGGATTATCTTCAGGAACTATTTTTATTTTACCCATATACAACCTTATACCACATTATACTCCACTAATTATTTGTTTCTTAATGGTAGATAATGATAACCACTTAACTGTGTTGCCATTATCGCTCTTAGTTCAGCCTTCCATGATGAATCATGATCTACTATAACCATGAACCTGGACTGTGCCATCAACTTTCACATTCCTGAATCTCCTCCAACTTCGCACTTGGTACAACACATGAAGTGCCTATCCTTCATCATTTGGAATATTCCCTTTATTTTATTCTTGATTCTTTTCTGGTACTATTTAAAGTACCGTTTATTTCATTAATAAATAACTTCCCCTTACTTATGGTTATTTCTATTATAAAGTTCTCTCGTGACCTCTGAACCTTCACTCAGCAGGTTAAGTTTTGTTATAAGAAGATTTTTAGCCAATCTTTACCCTGACTTCGTTTGCTTACAGGAACCACCTTTAGGCATGCCTTGTGCCACTAATAAAGAAACTGGTGGCTTGACAAAGATCAAAGTAAGAGCAATTATAAACAGTGGGGCACCAAATTGATTGTGTCCACTAAACTTGTGAAGAAGTTGAGCCTCACTCTAGAAATATCTCATCGGAAATTCTATTATTGTATTGAAAGTCCCCAGACCACAACTTATGAAGGAGCATACAATGCATTGCTGTTATGGTTAAGCTTACTGGTAATATCTGCTCCTTCCATAATCTTCCTTATCAAAACTACAACTTTCTTATTGGTGTTCATTTATGGGAATTACTGAAGTTAAAGCCGACTTTAAAGATAACATTTTGGAAATACATGGACAATACTCTTCCACTATTATACAATAATAAGAATGAGGCCCTAGCGCCACAAAATCATGGTAGAGTTGTCAACCTCGCGTTCAAAGATGGCATATTGCCAATTGGTTATCAGTTTTTCGTGGCTGTACCAAGAAGTTACCTAACCAGAGTTTGAAAATATAAGTTTATTCTGCCATTCTAATTATAGCCTAACCATTCTGGTGTGCCATAAAACTATAGTGAGAATAGAGATTAATATGAAAAGTTCTCAGGTTTTATATAGTGAGATATTCACCCCATTTTAATTCTATTTCCACCTGTTGCTACGCCTGGGTTTATCCCCCTGACCATAGCGAAATCCAGGTACTTTTGGCTGACCTTTATCCCTATTCTGTTCTAATTAAGTGACATCAAATTATTGCTTTTGTTCATATCTTGCCAGTTAAGGAAGTGATAATTGCTCATGATTTTGATAATCTGCATGGACTTAAGCTTGACAGCAACAAATGCTAACTGGTATGTTCCCTGATACATTGGGAACGCCTCTCTGGGTAAACTGATGAGAAGGACATAACGCTTGCCTTTTTGAAAAATACATGGGATTTTTATCTAAAAGACGACTTTGATTTGGGTTGTTCTCATTATGTTACATTATATCTATAATCATCTGCCAATTTGCCTCCATCCTGTTAGACGTTCAAGGGTGGTGGACGCAGCTGTTAACCAAGAAATTACTCAGCTAGTGCAACATTAGATGTTTGTGCTCTCTAAGAGTACTTGGGCCTCTCCCAATAAAAAATCAAAAAAGAAGAATGGCTCAAATCATGTGTTAATAAATTATAGTATTCTCAACAACATAACCAAGAATATTCCTATTTATAAACACATATTGATAATGCGCTAGACCGCTTGGGTTGCACGCAATACTTTTCAGTCATGGATTATTCTCTGGCTACTGCCATATTAAGCTGACCAAAGAGGATCAGAACAAGCATTTTATGATTACAGCCCAGGGCCACTACTAACTTATTATAATGTAGCAGGAGTTGTTCAATGCTCCACAACTTTTAAGCGGGCTATGGATAGTATACTTGGTGACTTAAAAATTTCCTGTGTTTTAGTTTTTAGAGGATATCAACGTTTTTTTCTAGATCATTTACCAAACACCTGCACCACTTAAAGAAGGTTCTCACTGCCTCGCCAAGGCTGAACTTAAAGCCAAGCCATATAAGTTTAACTTCTGAGAGATACTCAGAATTCTGGGATTTGTCATTCCTAAACATGGCTTAAGGCCACAATTGGCAAAGATCAAGGCTATTGAACATAAGAATTGGCCAAGTATTAAACACAGTGTTTAAGTTTTTCTTAGATTGAAGTCTATTACTGCCAAATTGTAAAGATATAAAACTAAAATCAGTGAGCCTTTATCTTTGTTAAATATGGAGTACCATTTGAGTGTGAAGGAACTTTCAGACAGCCTTTGATAAACTATAACATTACCTTAACCAAACGCCACTGCTAATATACCCAGATTTCGATAAACCATTTATTACTCACATGGACTCTTCTCTCACCATTATAGGGGCAGTGTTATCACAATTTGATTCTGATGGAATTGAGCACTTCATGGCTTACTGCAGCCAGACGTTGAATGTGATGAACAAAATTATACAGTACATGAGAAGGAGTGCCTGGCGGTCACCTATGCATATAAAAAAATCCAGAAAAAAATGTCCACAGAGTGCATTTCATCATAGAAATCAATCATTCCCCACTTCTCTGGTACAGAATCTAAAGGAGCTGGAAGGGCAGCTGGCATGATATGCTTTAGAAATTATAAGCCTAAGATTTCAAAATATAACACTACCCTGGCATAAAACATCAAAATGGCAAAGGTCTCTCTCAACTTCCCATCATGGCCTTAGCGTCCAATATGTCATGATTTATTTGATAAAAAGCTAACCCAACAATAAGTAAACAAACCGGAAGAAGTTCAGAGTCCCTTAGAAAACTTAAGGAAGAACACCGTAGTTAAAGATGAGAAGCTTAATAAAGTTATTAATGAGCAGTAATAGTTGATACCTTAACCAATGGAGCAAACGATCCTACTATTGGGGCCCACAAGGCAATGAGGCATGCTCAATTTAAAAAGATGCTTATGCTATTAAAAACAAGACTACTGGAGAGTAATGTATCTTGATATTCATGAGACCCTTAGATGTTGTAAAGAATGACAAGCTGAAGCCCCATACCATTAATCCATTTCCTATCAATTGGATAAATCTAAATTTTGCCTAACACATGGTATCAATTGAGGTTGTTTGGCCTTTGTTTATAGTTTGGCTAATTCAAAAATTATTGTAGCCATTGATCACCTCATCAAGTGGATGGAGGCTAAAGTGGTCAGGAACTTAGTGGCCATCTCCATCACTAAGTTCATCCTAAAAAGTATTTTTTATTAAAATGGATAATCACAGTTTCTTTTAATGAACAATAAGACTAACTTTATTCTCCAAATTATTTCTATACTTACCAATTTGATAAGTATACAAGGGATATTGTTTACACCCTACCATTTGAGATCTACAGTACCATGTAATGAGTAAATAGTACTCTTGCTGGTATCCTGCGAAAATTGATTATGGATAAAGCGCCCAGATAGAACCTTTTCTTGCCCTCTGCCATTTTTGCTTAAAATATTCTTTTCACTGGGCTATAATACACTTCCCATTGCATCACTTTTAGGAAGGCACCCTGCGCTTACCCTAATTTAAGTTCATTTGTCAATCATGAGAATAAAAGTTTGACCAAACATTTATAAAGGCTGGCGCAGACCTTGATTCAGCTACAGAGTGGAGTATATTGAAATATGCTGGCTCAGAAAGTAAGGTCTTGAGAGCGTGATAACAAATATCAGTGGCCCTTACTAAACTTGTGTTTTGGAGTGTTAGTTTTATATTAAGATAACCATGGGTTTGGATGGACTAGCAAAATGGAGCACGTATGGCAAGGATTTTTGAGATCATTGAAAAGACATCTATGGATGCCTACACTCTGAATGATCCTTTTGAAGGCCATCTTACAAATTGAAAGCATGTTAAGTTCCTAAAAAAGTATCAGTATTATTTTTCCCAAAAACCTCTAGCTCTCAATGATTTAGTTGACTTTACTCATCTTTGTTCCCTGATGTTTGGTCAATTTGAGGGAAATGTTGAAATTGTTTTGATCAACCATCTATTACCTGCTAATATTAAAAAATATTTTTACTAATATTTAGATAGAATGTTTAATTGCTTATTTTAATTTATCTTTTCTCAATGTTACTGAATTCATGGGTAGTTACCAAACTTTATGATATAACTATTGGTGAAAAAGCTGAGGTGCCTTTATCAGTAGTAATATGATTCAGTCAGATCCCTAATCTTCGTGGATGCAAATTCCACTAAATTAATTGATGGGTTACTATAGCCCATGGCTTAAATTTTCAAATCAACTATTATAATTATAATTTTTAAATCTTACTTTTCCCTGCGCCAGCATAAACTAATTAGTGATAGGTCTTTATTTTATTATGGTCATCCATCTGTATCTCAATTGCAATTGGTGTATTGCTACTATTATGGAAATGCCACTATCACTAAGGATTTAAAAACTGGCCTAATTTGGATACTACATCTCATTTTCAATTCTTAAGTGCTACTTGGTAGCTGGAATTGCATAAATAAGAATTCTGTAAACAAGAAGAGCATATCTAGGTGTTACTCATCTGGAGGGGACCTTTTACTATGTAGCCTGAAAGCAGCCTGTAAATAAGAGAATTACTTGAGCAAGCCCCTAAGCCGCTGAAAGTACTAGATATTACAGAGTGTTTCTTTAGATTGTTAATAAATCATTTTTACTTTTTTAATAAGGTTTTCATTTGTGAGTTTTTCTAAGGTTGTTGTTATCAAACAGTGCCTTGTATTTTTTGTGTGTTTAAGAATTTGCACTTGAAATAAGGCGCTCCAGTGCCAAATTTAACATAGTGTATGATATTAAAAACATACTTTGTAGCCAGAGATCCCGCCTGGCCAATTGACCATCAGGATCCTTCTTTTGTTAAAGGTAATTTAGCAACGTGTGGTTGGTTTTAGTGGTAAAGTGGTTATCATATAATTAAGGCTGAACGTACATAATACAATCAGTACAGCCAAACAATACCACTAAGTGACACTGTAGTTTTATTTGCCTTTTGTCAAGTTTTTCTAAAGTAAACCATGAGTTAATCCAATTGCTGCTCATCTACTTGGGCCAGGATATCCCACATGGCCATTTCATTGGCATTGGTGAATAGTATGAGAGTTGATAAAATATTGTATAAGCCAGAACAGACTGGGTAATTAGGGCCGTCTGAAGAACATTAAAAGATCTTGTATTGCTCTGGGTTTTATTTGAAAGGGCGTTGTTATACAGTAGATACACAGTGGTTTGGTAAGGGCAGAGAATAGAGGGATAAATTGTCTATATACCCTGATATATCTAGAAAAGCCTGTATATTTCTAAGAATCTGGATTGGTGCCATTTTCTCTATTGCAGCAGCTTTGACAGGTAAAGGATGGATTCCTCGCTTGGTGACCAAATGCCCAAGGATACCATCTATGGCTGAAAAATGAGCACATGGAGGGCTTAAGTTTTAGTGATGCCTTCTGGAGTTGATTGTAAACCTGATAAAGGTGCTTTAGAGGGACGTTGGAGGTTTATAAATATGGTTTATAGTCAAAGTATACCAAGAAGCAGGGAAATTTAAGTCACCCATGAGTCCATCCATGGCACGTTGGTTTGTTACAGGGGCATTACATATACCCTGCAGAATGTGGGTTAGTTTAAATATTCTTTGTTTACAGTTAGGAAGCACTTGGCTTAATTGTTGTGAGATAATTTGATTTTTCAGTACACGCATGAAAGCTCCATTGCTGAGATATAATGGCTTTAGTGAGGAGCTTTAGAAAGCCATCAATTCGTTAGATATCATAAATATCCATATAGGTCACCGCATTGAGCTTATGGTGATCCATAATGATCTGATGGCTTCCGTCTTTCTTCAAAAATGTAAAAGAGGAGACTGCTAGGGACTTCAAGAAGGCACCAGCAATCCTAAAGTTTCAAACTTAATAAGCTTAGTAGTAGCTTAGGCCTCTTTTACCTTGCTTTTCTAATGAGGCTGCAAGCGTATAGAAAAAGCGTTTCCAGTCTCCACATTGTGTATGACCCCTTTTATTTTTGCCAAAATCATATGTAAAAGTGGATAATATAGCATAGTACTTCTCTGAGAGCTAATAAACCTTCTTTTTTTGTCATGTGATGAGGCTTTCTCCTATATAAGTTGTGACTAGCACCACAGTGGAAGGCTCTTAGAACCCAAATTCACAAGGGCATTTAATCCCATGATCACAACAGATCTTGTCATTAGGTACTAAGCATAAGCAGACTATTGAAGTATTGGGTCAAATGGTGAAAATTTTGGAGTTAAGTTGGCCAGCAGTATGGAGATTAGGCTGGTGTATACAGTGTTGAGAATACTTAAGAAAGTTTTACTTGTTTTGTGAAAGGAGTTTGGTCCTTTGGATCTCCAAATGGCTTCCTGACAGCATAGTTAATTGGACCTGGGTATCTATTATGATCTATGACCTGGTGAAATTACTTTAGGTTCTAGTGGATATACTGGCATCCCCTCAGTTCTATTAACTACATGAGGCAGTAGTATTACATGCAAACCTTAGAAAAGGTAGTCAATACATTTGATTTTAAATCTCTATCTCTAAAAAACAGATGCAAAATATTCACATGATCTTTATTGTCCTTTGCTGTTTCAATCTCAAGGGAATGAGTGTACCAAAAAGGGATAGGAATCATTCCGCATTTTTAGTAATGGCCTCATGCCTTGGAGGAATTGGGTACCTAACAGTAGCTCAAGCTGGGGCTATATAGGGCTATATATGAGGTGTTTACAAAATTTTTAACTTGAGGGTAAGCGCAAATAAGGCCCCAATGGATCTGGTGCACTTAGGCCCAGTAGTTCCATAACTGAAAGTAATGTGTCAGATCAGGCACCTTTTTAATTTTTCCTGGTTTAAAGAAGCTGCCGTTCAATGGAGACCCACTGACAATTATGGCGAGTACAGGGATCTTATGAACCTTGACTGCAATTAAGTAAAAACATTGTAAAATTGGGTGATAATGGGAGAAACATGGGCAACTCTTCATAATAAGCGGCATCAAAGTATTTATCATCAGAATTGTTTAGCTCATTGTCCCAGGCTTCTCCGGTGACAACCTCTTTGAGGTATCAAACTTGACTAGGGGCATAGTAAGGGGATCTTCAGCACAAAGAGACTCTTTTTCATGGTAACCCCCTTTTGGTATCTCGCGTTCCTACTTTTCTGCACGTCACTTGCAGCATTCCTCTTTGGTGCCAAATGCCAATGCAGTAGTAATAGATAGGCATGTTCTGCTTTTTAATTTCTTGTGCATATACTTTAGGTTTAGGAGGGGCCCATATCAGGGCTGAGTACTTGTTCAATGTGGCAGCTATGATCTTATTTAGTGCCTCCTTGTATTCATGGGTAAACGTAAAGCTTTGTTTTGTGGCCTATCATGTGAAGCTGAACTTCAAGCCAAGACTCAAGGTTGGAGATAGTTGTAAATAGCTCATTGGCCTTTGTCCGCTTAACTTGGGTGGTTGTCTTGCTAGTGGGAGGTTCTGTCAAACATAACTAGACTACAGGCGACATTCTGGTGGGACATGGTGATCTGCAGAAAGTAAATCTTCTTCTGTTCCTACCTAAAGTAGCATTGATTGCTGGTTAATACTGCTCATCACCATGCTGGCGGTACTCTTATTGAGAATCTTAGGCATAACTTCTGTATGATCCTAGCACAAGACTCAAAGGAAACCTCACCCAACCTCTACATTGGCATTATCAGAAATCAAGGTATCCTCCTCACAAGTGTCCTATTTATTAGATCCCAGACTAATTACTGGATATCTCTTCACTTAACCAAATATAAGGTGTAGTAAAGGATCATCTTATAATTCTGTTAAAAGCTTTAATAATAGAAAAAGTCAAAGTATTCTTATACTTCTAGCATAAAAGAAAGATATAAGATAGATTTAAATTGAAAAATTGTAATGGGGTATAGTGATATTGTAGGCTTCACAAACTTCTTGTCATGTTGTTAAATTCTTTATGTAAATTCGAAGTCCAGTACCTTTTGAAGGCTACACAATTACTTGTTGCTATATGTTGGGATTTTGCTCATATTCTCAGCTTACTAGATTGTCAAGGGTCGCTAGGGGATAATTTCCTATAAAAAAGTGATTTAGATATTGATTGACCCTGATTTCAAGGTAACAATGTTTGGGAGATTTTAGTAATTTCCTGGTTTGTATCCATCAGGGATCAATCTGGGTTAATGCTTATGATCTCCACGGGCAGAGTTGCCAATGAAATGGGGGCATCTGATGGTTAATTGATGATTAACTATCAGGTGTACTGATTGAGATCAGGCAGGTTTCATCACTGACCAGTTTGAAATTTAAGGACCAAGTTGCGAGGTGAGTGATGCTGCCTGCAACTAGCAAATCAATCGGTTGGTTTGGGACTTGCCTTAATGGGTAACAAGTCCCATTAACTAAGCAGGTCGCTTGCCAAATATGGTTGGATTTGTTGGGATTAAAAGCTAAAACGTTAGGGACACAAATCTGACTCTTTCCATATTAGGTATTGAGGATTTCCAATGAAGGAATCCTAGCCATAATGGGGAAGACCTTCTCTGATGAGATGATGATGGTAATTCAATGACAATGGCTGCCATTTCATCAATGAGGTGCCAACTGAGGGTTGGGCGCCGAATTCCCTATAAATTCCCCTAAAAATTTACTTAATAAAAAACCCAGCAATTACCATATCAATTTATAAGAGTAAATACCAGAATCCGTTACTAGTTCTATTCTTCTTCAAGGAAGTTATTGCTGTGTGCTTTGATTGGAGACTCTTTAAGATAAAGATTAAAGATCTGAGCGTGAATCCAGAGAAAAAAAGATGAGCTAAGATGGGGATTTCTTCCAACTGTGTATTAACAGAGAGAAGCCATAAATGAGTATATGAGAATGGACCAAGTTAGCAGTATAAGGTAATTAATCCCTATTGAGGACATCTTAGTATATTGATGAGGAATACTGGTCAAGCGTTGGACCCAATACTATTACTTTATTCATTTATGGATTATAGTCTTCATACTATCATCAAATGATAAAACTTTTCTTTCTCATTGCAAACACTTTTGCAACCTATTCAATTCAAGACTAAATATAGTTTGATAATCTCATAGAGGAGATTAGTCTGCACCCATGTCTGGGAGCAGTTGGGCAAGCAAGGCAAGAGGAGCAGGCGGAAGGCCTGCAGCCTCTAACATTTGAAAACACCCCGGAGAATCTGGCGGAATAGAAAAAAATCTAAAAAAACTGGCAGTCACAATTTCCCCAGAGATACTCGCATGGCAAGCATGATGCAACCAGTACATCAACACGCCACATTCCCAGCCACTTTCGTTGGTGGAATTCAGAGTCTGTGTGTATCTGGACATCCAAAAAATGGCCCCATGGGAAAAATTTTGTGAAGATGTACACAAAATTTTCCCAACCGCGGTGTATGTTGCACCTCACTCCATGTCACATGGTTGGCTGGACCTAGGTTTTGAAAGCAAACTAGCAGCAGATGAGGCTGCAGTGGTGCGCATAGTGGTCGACCTCCCCGAAGGGCAACAGGTCATCAAAACTAAATGCACCAGATGGACAAAATCAAACCAAATTTTCCTCACGTTTGACTTTTTGCCTACTACGGTAAAACGTGACATTTTGGAGCAACACCTGAAAGATGGTCTCACCATATATGGCAAAATACAATTTTTTTTATGCAACGTTTCACACTGATGCCACACCTGTGCACTGGAAAAGCCATTGCAGTTCTGACCCCAACTGAGGAGATCGTGAAGGACCTAACCCAGATCCTGCACTCCACCTTTATTGACATTGCAGGGCATACCACCCACCTATTTTGGGTAACTGTGGATAGCGCGCCCCCATTTGCACCCACTGTGATGCATTCAGCTATAAGGCGCATGCATGCCCCATCAAGGAGGGTGTCACATTCCAAGAGCACCCCTCAGCGGCCATGGCCAGCGGAGAGGCGCACTACAAACCAACTGCAAGCACCAAGGAGGCTTTCCCGTGGGGAGCACAAGGCTGCTACCCATTGATAAAGCTTATCTCCCCGCAGGAGTGGAAAAAGGCCAAGCAGGCCCATAGGGCCGCGGCCAAGGAAGCGGCCAAGGCCACCACCACCATCCCACACTCACAACGCCAGGAGGACATGGAGACCTTCGCGGCGGAAGCAACTCAGGAATCCATCAACCAATCAGATTGGGAGGCCCATGCCAAGCGGGCCACTCAATCTGAGGATCCAATAGGAGATTTGATCTCACCCAATCGCTGCACCCAAGCTCCGGTCAAAACTGACTTGGGACCTATCCCAACCAAAAAAAATTTTTTTTGCCCCACTTGATGGTGCACTGAACTTATCCGCACCACAAAAAATTTGTCCAACGTCAGGAAAACAGAAAGTGAAGGCCAAAGCCAATGCGACTCTTTCCACAAAAATTAACAAAAACCCTGATAGCGTTGCTGCTAACACCCATGCTGCTGTGAAAGCCCGTGGGGACCTGGAAGAGGCAGGTGGGCCTGGGGGCCCACCCCCTCGCACCTAAGGTGCAATGGGGGAAACCTTCACTCTAGGGATGCTGAATATTGCTGGACTCAAGGCCTCCCCATCCTGGGCTAGGAAACTGAGTTTTTAACAAAACAATTTACCCATGGATATCCTGGCCATCCAGGAGTCCCACTGTCTATGAGGTTATGAGGAAGCTTGGAAAACAATGCTCCTACCATCTCTATCCTTTGGTCAAAGCACTGTGGGGTGCTAATTCAGAAAAACAATTTTTACAAATTCACATCCTCAGAAACATTCCTAAATGGCCAAGTGCTCATTGTCACCTTCTCGTGGGCTGACGTTGCGCACACAATTGTCAACACTTACGCCCCAAATGGTGCACACAAGCGTCAGGAATTTTTCTCATCAGTCAAATCCCTCCCGCTACCCCCCAATTCTTTCCTAGTTGGTGACATGAACTGTTGGCTAACCTCACCAATGGACTGGTGGCCACCCTCACCCCACACCCCACAGGGTCACGTAGAACTACGCGTTCTAAAAGCCACCCTTGGGTTTATGGATGCACTGCCATGACATGCCCCACTGCTCGAAAACATGACATGTCCCCACATCCACAACGGCCAATTAAGGTCCATGACCTGCATCGACCTTATTCTAACACCAGCGAAATTCCAACCCCACATCTCCCACTTCAAAACAATGAAAATAGAATTCTCTGACCACTGACTGGTCTCGATAACATACCACTTACCTGTCACAGTTGCAAAGGCCCCACATTGGTACAAAATCCACCCCCTGAGCTCGCATCACCAGGATTTTCCACATGGGTGGAAGAGGCAACTTTGGTGAAATTGTTTGTTGCACCATTTTGTGTGGACCCCATTTCCACATGGGCAACTTTCAAAGAAGACACCATCCGCCACTATCGCCATCTCTCCTCCAGATGCTCATGAGCCACATCAGCAGTTATATCACGCGCGCTGGCAGAATTGGCCCACTTGGAGTCCAACATTCCAGCCACAGGATATAGCCCTGCATGGGGCCAGAAGTGGGCAGAGGCAGCCGCCCACCTCAATGCACTTGAAAGGCAACACAAACATCAGGTTTGTGTCCAATACAGGGCCACATGCATCACTAAAGGTGACAAGTACACTGCATACTTCTTAAAAAAATTTTCGCACCATGCCAGAGCGTGGCCTGCACACAGGTGCAAAGATCGGATAATTCCATTGCAGACACACCGGCTGAAGTGGCAATTGAATTGCAAAAATATTACTCCAAATTATACTGAGTCAAACCAATTCAGTCAGCTGAAATGGCAGAATTTCTCAACTGAGCTCATATCTGCACCATTTTCTGATACCCAGAAATAATGAATTTAATTACTCTGAACGAATTATGGACAGCCATTCGCGGTGCGCCAAACCAAAAATGCCCAGTCCCAGATGGCATTCCATATGAGTTCTACAAAAAATATTTTAAATATATATCCCCATTTCTGCTAGCCTCACTCAACTAAAGCCTGTTGGAAATGCGCCTCCTACCAGGAGGACATGAGGCCTTTACTGTCACACTCTTCAAGAAAGGGGATAGGCTTGACTTAGCCAACTGGCGCCTCATTTCTCTAACAAACACAGACACCAAAATTTTAACAAAATCATGGCTAACCGTTTAGGGACTGTAGCATCTGCCACCATCTCCCCAGAACAATTCAGTTTCATCCCCAGAAGGTCGATTTGGGATAACGTGCACTCTGTGGCTAATGTGTGTCAGTCCACAGCCTCTGGGGCACTTGTATTCTTGGACCAACAAAAGGCCTATGATAGAGTAAACTGGGAATACCTCAGGGCCTGCCTCCATCAATTCCGCCTACCCCCCGCTTCATAAACTGGGTGATGCTGCTCACGGAATCTGCAACAATGGCAGTGCGTGGCCCAGGCTTCCTAACGGAAGTAGTCCGCCCTCAAAGGGGCCTGCGACAAGGGGACCCCCTCAGCCCACTCTTATACAACTTCAGCCTTGACCCACTACTGCGAAATGTGAACGCCCACCTCATTGGGGTCCATGTGCCAGGCCAAACCCCAGTCAAGATGATGGCATTTGCAGATGATTGCGTGGTGGGGGTGTCTAATAACAAAGATGCATGCACACTTGAAGCCCTCATCTAGGAATATTCCCGGGTAAGCAACGTGGCACTGAACGCCTCCAAAAATGAAATCATCCTCCTTAGTCGGTTTCAGAACTGCTGGTCCCCAGCAAGTAGGTCCCAACCCAGCCCATCTGCTCGCCCACATCCATGCCTTACTAACTCAACACACACTGCTTCACTGGTGCTCCCCTTTGTGCCATGTCCTACCATAGGACCAGTACGCCATCTGGGCGTGTGGATGGAGGCAGGCGGATATGCGTCAGCAGTAATGGAGTGCCATATACTGGACAACGTGACGAAGCGAATCGCCTCTCTCAGAGCCCACCCTACTACCCACACTGGCAGGGTTGTTCTTGCCAACTCTATGCTCCTATCCAAAGTCTGGTTCAGAGCCCACGCCATCCCCTTCTCCCCAAGCTTCTTCAAATCCCTGTATGCTTTGCTGCAAGGATGGCTTTGGTCAGGCCGCCCTCCACCAGTATGGCTAGAGGTCATTTTTGGCCCTCATCATCAAGGTGGCATGGGCCTGCTTGACTTCAAAGCCCATGCTGCCAAGATCCTGGGCACCTGGATCGCGGCTGTCACCGCTCCTACACTCCCATCCCAACACTGGTCCCGCGCAGCCCGCTCCAACTTCTCCCAAGCCTTGGGCCTCAACAATCCATCAAACCCCCACTTCCTGATGAAATACCTCGCATCACACACATCAGCCACAGGTCCTCACGGGACTAAAACCCACTACAAACGAATCCTACTCTCCATGCGAAGCGCAGAGTGGAGAATTCATATTAGTGGACATACAACCTGAAGAGGCCGCCCCTCTCCTCAGTTCACACAAGAGGTACAGGGGCTACCCATCCATGATGGCGTGATCCCCATTCGACCCCAAGTCCTATCCAGGGTGGACTACCTGGACATGATGGACATCCCTTATTCCACTGAGACCCAAAAGACTATCTGGAAATACGCACACCATCCTCTGTTGCAGCCTCAAGTCCGCTCCCATGTGTGGCGCTGCCTGAGGCGGGTGTATCGTACAGCTGAGCGCTCTAATGCTTTACACTCATCCTGTGTCGTGTGTGGCCAGTATGGAACGCTGTTTCACCGCCTGGAGAAGTGCCCCACCTCTAAAGTAATATGGCGCGAATTCCAACGTCTGCCAGGCCAGGATCAAACACATCCCTTCAGTCTGTCAAGAGATATGTTTGCTTCATCAATAACCTCCCCCTCCCACCCTCCCTACGTGCTCTGGTGGTTGTAATCGCCATGTGGACTATCCACACGATTGTCTTGGATGCCATCGCTGGCTCCATCCCCACCCTCCCAGAAGCTGTCCACAGATTCCAGTCTCATTTGGTGGACCACTTTCAAGTGTGGATGTTTGGATATCTCCCACTGCGTCGCCGACAGCTGGTCTCCTCCTGGTTCCCAGTCTGGTTCATCAAATCAGACTCCTTCCTCCACACGTGCTCAATAGTTGCTACGGCCCCTTCACACGTTCCCTCCCCTCCCCATAAGTGGCATTCCCGCTGGCAACAAGAGATAGCATCGCTTCTCTGGGGTGCCTCCCCTGGTACTAAGTTTTGTATCTTCTGAGTCATATTCAGAAGTGTCCGTCCCATGGTCAGCCTTCCCCACAATAAATTTACATTACTGTTATCAAATGATTATATATTATTAACAGATAACTTGAAGGATTGCACAACACTGAACCTGTGAAATTAATCAATTTAGGGTTTATCAGCCATAAATAATCAATTAAACCCATAATTTTAACAACTGGTGCTCATAGCAGTAGTGTAGTTGAGTAAGATAGTAGGAGACAATGCATATATAGACGAAGTAAGAAAACTCTGGACAGAGTTAGCAACCATCAACCAAAATGCTTTAAAAACTATGGATCATTAAGAATTCACTTCCTTGGAGGAGAGAGTTACCAAGATCAAGGAAGGTGTTGAAAATAGCGCTAGTTTTAGCAATGAGTTACTTGGAAAAAGTAACGTCATTATAGAAAAAGGAAGGATATTTAGTTTGAGGAGTCACATTCTTGTTAATGGAGCGTGAAGCAGATCGCATTCATCTAAGAGCATTCAGCGCAAAATAGAGCAGCTGATTAAGCAAGTTGAGGAGTTGTAGACTCAAAAATGCAAATGTGAGACATATGTGGTGATAGACTAAAGAAAGAACTCCACGGACTCCAGTTGAAAAGATGACTACCCCAAGAAGTGTGCCACCTGATTTCAAAGCCATTTTGGAGATGACTTCTGAAATTACTCCTCAAGTTAGTCAAGTAGCTAAATCAAGGTAGGTGGTTAGAGAAACTTTAAGGAATTTAAAGCAACACTGAAACTACCTAATTTCCATTGGGACAACACCCTGCATTTTCTGATTATTCAATATGACAATGTTTGGATATGGTGATTGTCAAAAGGCTTTGACGATGATGAATTTCCTGTATACTGATTGTCAGAACCTAGTGTTGCCCCATCTAGAGGGGGACAACTGGTCATACTCAGAGGCCAGGGTGGCCATTATGTAGGAATTTGGAAGTCTTAAGTGCATGTCAAAGCAAAAAAAAGAATACATGGGAATTCTATTCCAGAAGGGCAATTTCATAGCAAGTTTCACCAATAGTTTCTACCAAGAATTACAGATTTTGGTTGGATAGAAAGTGCTGTATGATTTTGATGCCCAGATAGCATTACAAGCGACCCTTCAGCCCTATCACAATTTGCATTAAATGATGTCTTCCGTGTTCATGAAGGTGATTACCACCTCACAGATGGTGGATCATTTGAAAATATTGGGAACTACTTTTGATGCTCCAGTAGAAGTTTCAAACTGAATCAGTACGAAATTCAAATCCCATGAAAGGGACTGAGAATGCTGAGGAGTTAAATAACAAACCGTGCCAGGAGATAAGCCAAAAAATTTAAGCAGATTAATAAGAAGGAAAAAATCTGTTACCAGTGTGGAGGAAAAGGACATATCGCTGTGCATTGTAAGAAACCTAATGAACAGAAAAACGTGGTCTAAGTAAAAGAGTCTAAACCTGCACAGGAGTCAAGAAAAGGGCCCATGGTCAAGATGGGGAACAATCTAGAACTGTGGAAAACCTGTTCCTCCTATTATTATGCATGAAGAAATTGACATTAGTGATCTGTTCATTGATGATGACGCGCAGGATCAAATATATCAAGTGGTCAATTTATATGTGAACGTGGTAACAAGATCTGGAGTGAAGGGGATCAACCCCATAATAATTAATGAACTTGCTTGGCTATATGCATGACAACTGGCGGACAAAATGCAAGCTGCAGATAATCCAGAAAAATTGGCTGAAGTCAAATTAGATGAGGCAAATCTTCAATCCCCCTTAGCTTTAACAAGGAATCGTTTCCTGATCTATTGGCACAAATAATTCGCACCCTCAGTTTGGCAAATACTGCCGCTATACACTCAGTAAATACTATTCTACAATACTCTGAGTACACTTTTATCGATATACTAGTTAATTGAGTAAGGTGAGGGCGATAGTTGACAGTAGAGCGCCCATCAATATTATTTGACCAAGCTGGTGAAGAGGATGAAGATCTTGCTAATTTAGAACACAAGAAAGAATGGAAACAGCTGGGCCAAATGCCACCATCTCATGTGGAGTGTATAGTGCTCTACCACTTTGGTTTGATCTTTGGTAGTATCCGCTCCAGCAATAGTTTTGGCCAACCAAAAATATGATAGTCTGATCAGGATAGAGTTTCTACAAAAAGATAGAGTTAAATGTATCTTTGATAATGATACATTGACCATATTGGGTCACGTTACCATTGGTTTATCAGAAAGATGGGGAAGCTCCATTGACTAGGATAAATAACTTCATCAACCTGATCTACAATGACGGCATTGTTCCAATTTGATACCAACTAGTTGGCTGGAAGCAATGAGAAATGCTAATGGAAATCCTGAAAATTGGGGAATTCTGCTGAGGATCAAGAGTGCAAGAACCATACCACCAGGATTACATATAATAGTTAACACGGTGTTGACATTAGAGATACCAGATATTCTTTATAAAGAAGTTGGAGCCCATGGAATAAGTTCAAAGTAGAGCCTTGGGTGGCTCCTGAAAATAATTATGCCAGGCCATGGATAAATTCAAGTTCTCTTGGCAAATTTTATTGAGAAACTGATGAAGATTGAGAATAATCTGATCGTTGCATTTGTTTATCTAATCCCAAAAGCTGAATTAAGAAATTCCACAGTTTTTGGACCCTCAATGAAATGGGATTACCGCAGGGGTAACAAAGTATAAATTTATTGGTCAATTGAAGGCAACTCGCTGATCTGATGGACAGACATCAGGAGAAGGTGCTCAAATTATTTAACAAGTATTGGGAAGTATTTGCCAAGGTAGACCACGATTTGGGATGAGCAAGAGATGTAATCTACAAGGTCAATACTGGTGAAAGTTTTCTAATAAAAATGAGACAAATTTGACAGTTGAAGGTGGCCAAAGTGGTAGTAGTGGAAGAAATAAGCAAACTAGTGAAGCATGGGCTTCTAGTTACATTATCGAGTCCCTGGGTGAGCAATGTTCTTATCATGAAGAAGAAGGACAGCTCTAATCAGGTGGTGATAAATCATCAGAAGTGAAAAAGATTACAAAGAAGGATTTGTACCCACAACCATGAATTAATGATGCACTAGAATAATTGGGAGAAGTGAAGTATTTCTCCACTATGGATCTAATATTGGGATATTGGCAAGTTGATTTGACAAGAGAAGACCAAGAAAAATGCACGATTATCACTTCGCAGGCTATATCAACCAACGAGGATGCCCCAGGGTCTGTGTAATGCGCCTGCAACGTTCCAGAAGGCTATGGACGCCATACTAAATGACTTGAAGTTGCCATGCATCCTCATGTACTTGGACAATATAAATGTGTTCAGTAGGACATTCACTGACCATTTGCACCACTTGGAGGAAGTGTTTAAATGACTATCTATGGCCAACCTGAAGATTAAGCCAAGGAAGTGTCACTTCTTTAAAAAAGAGTTGAAATATCTGGGATTCGTGATTAGTTATAGTGGATTGTAGCTGCAAGCCCATAAGATAGAAGCCATAGAATGAATGGCTGTGCCAAAGAGTGTCTGAGATATCAAAGTGTTCCTTGGAATAGTCAGATACTATAGAATATTTATTCAGGATTTTTCCGGAATTGCTGAACCCTTATTCAAGCGTTGAAGGATCCAAAGAAAGTTTTTTGTGGAATGAAGAAGCGCAGGAATCCTTCAATGAGTTATGCCAGTACCTAATAAATTCTCCAATTTTGAAATATTCAAATTTCGATCAAGAATGCTATTATACAAACTGATGCTTTGTTGATGGCGATCAGCGCCATATTGAGCCAAGTAGATGAACTTAGGGATGTATACAGTGGCATATGTGAGCCAGACACTCTTAATCACTAAGATGAACTACACTATAACTGAGCGTGAATGCCTTGTGGTCATTTACACCTGTAAACAGTATCAGGTGTACATCCACGGAATGCACTTCAAAGTGGTGATGGACCACTCCTCGTTGCATTGGCTCCACAATTTGAGAGAACCAGAAGGACATCTGGCACAATGGGCATTGAGGTTACAGGCTTACAATTATGAGATTGTCCACCAAGCGGGGGCTTCTCACCAAAATGCATATGGCTTATTGTGGTTACTAATGGTCCAGGTGGTATACCAGCAGGCGGATGAATTATTTCAAAGAATTGTTGACAGAGAAATTGGGAATGAGCCCCAAGAAATCCAAGGTGCGCTTTGAAAAGCAATGGAAAACACCAAGACCATGGATGGAAAAGTGTTTAAGACAATTAACAGGAAGTAGTTACTATTTCTAAAGCCATCAGAAAGAACAGATATCATTCAAGCCACTCATAAGGTTGTTAGGCATAGAGACCTGAGAAAAGTGACTGACCATATTTTCGAGTACTACTACTGGGAGTCAATCAACTATGATGTCAGTGACTTTCTAGCTTGCTGTGTGGAGTGCCAGCTGCACAAGCCACATAAGAATATGACTGGATACTGACTGTTATGCCTTGGATTTGCTTGGCATATGGTGTTTATTGATGTGATTGGACCACTAACAATGAGCACAGGGGGAGTCAAGTATATAATAGTTGTTATCGATCATCTGATGAGATGGGTCAAGATGAAGACCCTGACAAAAGTAGATGCTACCAGTACTGAAAGTTCATCCTGGATCAAGTAGTATATGACATGGATGCCCACAAGTCCTGCTGAGAAACAATGGGACAAACTTCACATCTCATATGATCCTGCAGTTAAATGAGATAACGGGGATCCAAGGAGTTGTGTCTGTAACTTACTGCCAGAGACAAATGAACTGGTGGAATGAGTTAATGGAATGTGGCCATGCCGCTGAGGAAGCTGGTTGCAGGAAGAACTTTTGCACAGGGAATGTACCTGAGTTTGGTGACATTTGCCTACAATATCAGTCATCATATGGCAATGGAAAAAACGCCTTTTGAGTTGCTATATTGGAGGAAGGCCACGTTGCTGCTGATCTTATATTTGGTGGGGGAACCAACATTGGGTATGAGAGCCAAGCAGAACCTAAACTGATTGACGAATATCCTGATCAAAATGCAATTGAAAGCATTTGATATGACTTTAATAAAAGGATACAAGCGAGAATTATGGATGATAAGAACCAACCAGCCTTATCAGAATATCAAATAGGCGAAAGAGTTGCCTATTGTGATATGCATGGTTTTGGGAAAAAACAAATTGGATGCGTTGTGGTCAGATTTTTCAAGATTATCACCAAGACGGTGACAGACGCTTACTCCATCAAGAACCTCTTGGATTGAAGAGTAGTAAAACAAGTACATGCTAAGTATTTGAAGTGATGGATCAAAAAAAAACCAAAAGAGTTCCCAAAGGACCAATGAACCATTTAGTTGGTCATGTCCTGATGATTAGGTCAAGTCTGAAAAAAGGACCTTTGAACCATAGAAAACTGGTAGGTCTAAGAATACCTAGGATCCAGTTTGGGGAAAAAAATAAAAAAGATGGACCTCTGAACTGAAATAAGGTCAAGTCCTCTGGAAAAAAGAAGAAAAAAATAAAAGATTGATAAAGATATTGGAAAAAATACTATAAGCCCACATACAAAAAACCAATATATTTTTATAAGTTTTATTTTTTATTTGATTATCCTCAATTTGGGGATAATTCCGCCTATGTCGCCTCTTAGGGAGAGGGAGGATGGATCGCAGTAGGAGTGAATATTTTATCAAAATCTGTGTGAGACCAGATGCTAGCAAGGGACAGACCTATAAGAAACCAAGTTCTTTGAGCAGATGCAGATCCCTGTGAGAAAATGACTAGGGAAGGGAAATTGAGATGTCAGAAGAAGCCAAACGCAATACTACAGAGCAGGGAGGGTAGCAACAGTACAGTAAGAGGCAGTTGGCAAATAATCCCTGAGTGACCCGGTATGGTACTGGACCCATAATATTATTCTTGAGCGCTTGCCGATGGGTTTTGTCAAGAACACTGGACATATGGGATGGCAACAAACAAGGGATACTAGACAGGGGTTGCCAAATCATGCCCCATTAATGCCATCAGTAGAAGATACTGATGGGATGTGCCAGAAATGAGATAGTCGCGAAAGGAGTGAATGGCATCCTACAAGCAACAACTACAAGCTTCTTGGAAGCTGAAGCAGAATGAGCGATGGAAGCTGGGAGAGTCTGGAAGCTTTGTGGCCCAACTTCAAAGAACTTGGCTGGCAAAGGGAAGAGCATAAGTGGCGATATCCTGATCTAGGATGTCCTCAAGATCAGAAGGATTCAGCACTATGGATAAAGCCTCAGTGACTTGGGCTATTAATTATGCGTAGGGTATTTAAAATGAATACTGTTTCCAATGGTGAGTTTGGTGGCCAAGACAGCTTGCTTGTAATACTTTCCAAGTCAGAAGAGGAACTCAGGAAGCAAGTATGAACCAGCGAGAAAGGAACGATCAAGAGTAAAGGGCATTATTTCAGGAGCATCAATGATGATATTAGGTGCATCTATGAAAGGAGTCAAATCTAGGAGAGCTTTGAAAACCAACTCTGAAATCAATGACAGAGGAAGGATCAGAAACAAGTTGTTCAAGATGATCGCTAGCCTGGTTTCAGAAGGGTTGGTTACCATTTCCAGTAATTCCACAAAAGGACTAGACACTGGCACCAGACTAGGAGTATGAGTCCTGGAAGGACTATAGAAGAGGTTCCGTCATGCAGTCCAACTCATCTGCTGGAAGATCTGAAGATCTTGATCAAAAAAACTGTTGAGCAGCTGTTGGTACCGTGACTAAGAATTTGACATATGAGCTGGATGAGAGGGGGATGTTGGACTTATATGATAGTCGACATTATGCACTCCAAAACCAATTAAGTTCCAAATTCGGAGAAATTAATCTCAAAATTAATGGGATAAGCTCTCCAAAGAAGAATTAAGAATGATATGAGCCATGAGTTTATGAGAAGAAAATAACAAGGGCGTACATAAATGAACATTCTTAATTGAGCTGCAAAACGAACATTGACAGAAAGAGCCTCCTTTTGAGGATGAGGGAAAATCATGAATTCAAAAACGCTGGATCAAGAATCCTGAATATGACAGCGGGTCATATGCCCTGATGAGGGGAAAACTGGATCCCAGGATTCTTATTGTCATGAGTAAATCAATCAACCCCAGCATGAGAATAGATCATGGGGACCACGCTCTGAGTAGGCAGCAGTGATGAGGAAGAGGAAGAGAGCCACATGCCGAAGGTCAAAATGAGCAGCTTTGAGTACTGGTGATTGTACTCTGCTTGAGCAGATGAAGTATTTGGCCAAGTGTCCGAAGTGGTGTTCTCCTGCACAGTTCTTTTCTCGCTGGAAATCTAGGCAAGAGGGTGATGTGTTGGTATTTTTGCCAATATTCCCAGCCAGCAGGTAGATTACCAGTAATCGCTAGGGGATAATTCCTTAATGTGAGGTGAATTGAAATTGGTTGACCCTAATTTCAGGGTAACTATGTTTGAGGGATTTTAGGTTATTCGCCTGGTCAGATCTGTTGGGTATTATTCTGGACAAATGCATAAGATCTCGTTGGGCAGAGTTGTTGACAAAATAGGGCATCTGATAGTTGATTAACTATCAGGTGTACCAATTGGAATTGGTCAGGTTTCATCAACAACTGATTGGGAATGTAAGGAGTAAGTTGCGAGGTGAGTGATGACATCTGCAACTAGCAAATTGATCAGTTGGTTTGCAATCTGCCTTAATGGATAACAAGTCTCATTACCTAAGCAGATCGCTTTCCAAATATGGTTGGTTTGCTTGGATTAAGAGGAAAACGTTAGGACACATTTTCTGGCTCTTTCCATTTTAGGTCTTGAGGATTTTCAACGATGGAATCCTAGCCAGGATGGGAAATACCATTGCTGCTGAGATGAGGACGGGTGATTCAATGGCAACGGCTGCAATTTCATCAAAGAGGTGTCAACTGAGGGTTGGGCGCCGAATCCCCACTATAAATTCCCTAGAATTCACCAATAAAAATAGTAGATTATAGTAGTTTCTACAATATAGTAGTAAATACCAGGACAGTTTAACAGTAGTACAGAGTTTAATAGAGTAAAGCAATGAGTATACAGTAGATATACCAGCTCAATACACTTTATCAGCATCCATTTGTTCTATTCTTTTCCAGGGATATGATTTCTGTGTGCAATAATTAGGAGACTCTTTAAAGGGAAAGCGTAAGGATCTGAGCGGAGATCCAGAGAAGAAGCAGAATCAAATCAGGGATTGCTGCCGACTGTGTGTCAAACTGGAGAAACTGTAAATGGGAATCTAAGAGAAGATCAGGTAAGCGGTACAAGGGAACGAATCCCTATTTTGAGACATCACAAGTATTTCAAGTGGAAATACTGGCAGAGCGTTGGGCCAAGATCTAGGACTTCCATTCAACTACGGATAATAGTCATCATAGAATTATCAACCAATTATATCAACTATCATACAACGCGGACAAATTGCACAAAACCTGAACCTGTGCAAGTAATAAGTTTATAGGGGTTATTGGCCAAAATAATCAATCCCAATAAATTTTTACACCAACTGTCAGAGTTATATTGGTGAGTAAATCAAACACTCTAATAAAGTTCATAATGATAATCAAATCAGCATCTTCCTCCAATCTTAGTTGAGTTAAATCTCTCATTTGGTCCACCAAACAAATTGGTGATGTCCCTCATAAGGAAGATTTAATATGATGTGAAGTTGGAAATGCAATTAGTAATGACTTGACCCAGTACACTGATTGCAAAGTTGGGTGGAACAGCTTCCAAATACCAGCGCCTATATGAAAGACCCACGACAATAGGGCTTCAACTATCCAGGCAACAACAGATGAACAAGCTATTGTTTAATCCTCTTATTGGATGAGAGGGAAAAATCCTGATTGAGGAGGACCTAGACACTCTTTACACCACAGGGCTCCCACTCAACATATTGATATTGACAAGTGTCACCCACTAAAGTGTTCCAAATTCTATCCATGTTTTTAATTGGCTATAATTTTTACATTCTATAATAGTTTCAATATGTGAAAGTGTACTGCAGTCTTGTCTACGGATAGTGCCATTACAAAACTTTTTTAGGAAAAAGCGCTTAACCACCAACAATAATAAACCATTTAGTTCATGAGAGCAATCCCAAGAGAAGCAAGAATCCACAAACAGTATACCTCTGGGCACCCAAAACTTGAGTTTTGGCTACACTATTAACTTAAATATGGAAGTGGTGCTCACTACCGGTGGCTTCAAGATTTTCATAGTGAAATTGTCTTTTACAAAAAATGGAAAACGATTCTAGTCAAAAAACGTACTGACAGACTGGTCAAGGAGTGTGACCCAATGAATCAATACTTAGAAGTATGAGTTGATTCCCCTACACCCTGAGAGCTTGAAATTTTGGGCTACTTTTGAGACTCCTTACCTACATTTGACCAAAACCAATTTCAAATTCATTATAAGAATATGATCCTTACCATTCAACAATTATTGAATGAAATATATTCAGTAGAAGGATGTTCCATCCAAACCTGTGCTATTGCTATATATTCCACTATGATGGGTTTATATACTTCAGCTCAACTAGAAGCTAGAAAATTAGCAATTTGAGCTAAATGCTACCTGACATTTGTCCATCCTGCCATTATCATATACTGCAAACGATGGGAATGCATCATCACAAAATTGGCTTGCCAGCTTTCACTTACCAGTTTTTACAATTTAATGCCATAGACTTCTATAACGCCGCCTCAGCTTACTTTTGCAATAAATGGATGCTATCTTGGATAACAGGTGAATGATAAATGAAGCCACACTTTATATCACTACCCTGGACAACTGAATTTCCAGTTATCTAAAGGACAAAATTTCTTAGAGGCCACAATTCCTCAACTCCTCCTGGTATCATAATTAGAACATATTGAAATCATAATTCAGAAATTACATCAGAGATGCTAAGAGTTAGCCTCCTAATGAAGTGCCTCTGGGCCCAAAGAACCTAGAGGGCTTGAAGGGCCCAAAGACCCTCGGTCACCCTCCAGTTCAAAGATTCCAGTCTTCAAAGATCCTGATGAGTCTTGAGAAGAAGATTACAACCATACTTTCCTCTTACATGATCAGCTAGAACATGTAGCATGGTGATATAAAAGTCACTTCAAAATAAACTTCTTTGACTCTAGAGTTACACTGTTTATTTTTGTCATATGAGATTACAGCATGAGCACATTCACCAAGGAGACTGAATCTTGCCTTAATCAAGTTAGATATCCTTGTCAAGGCTTTGTGGTCCAACTTAACAACTTCAAGGACTAACTGCGAACTCAGAACGCCAAGATTCTATCTTTGAAGAAACAGAAAAACCACAAGGCCTCAGTTGCTTCTTTTAGTTAACATTGAGGAGAAATACAAGATAACCTACAAGGGTTAAACTGCCTTTTTGACAATAGTCCCTGATAATATGCTAAAAAAGAGGATTCTAGCCTAAACCTGCTTACACTATCAACAAAATCTCAACTCTTAATGAAAACAACTATAAATCTAGTTTTCAAGGAAAAATTTATTGCTGGTCAAGAGAACATTGCTTCCTTTTTACATTCATATGAGAGTTATATGGAGGAAGAAATAATCACCAGAAAGTGAAGCTCATTCACTATTGTCAAATAGAACAGCTATAAAACTATGACTCCCCATTTAAAATATTGCAAAGCGTGGGATCAGTTCCGTTAAGCACTAATTCAGAATTTTGTATTAGACAGCAATTTGGCAACCAAAAACAGACATTCCTATCTATCGTTTGGACAAAAAAAGCACTACTGACCTCTCCAGTTTTTTCTATTCTCAATCTCAAACCTTAGTTACCACCAACCATATCACCTTGAATAATGATATAACGCGGTGATCTTTACTCTTAGTTTCTATCCTAAGGTTCAGTTACATATTATTTGACAAAAGGCAACATTATTTAATTCCAAAAGATATAAGAGGTCCTTTATGAGATATCTTACTTGACTCTGAGTTCTAAGGCTACTACTTCATCCTATTTTTTAAATTTTAAATTTATTGCAGGGAAGGCCAACCATGGGACAGACACTTCCGAATATGACTCAGATGAGACAAAACTTAGTACCAGGGGAGGCACCCCAGAGAAGCGATGCTATCTCTTGTTGCCAGCGGGAACGCCACTTATGGGAAGGGGAGGGAACGTGTGTAGGGGGCGTAGCCACTATTGAGCACGTGTGGAGGAAGGGGTCTGATTTGATGAACCAGACTGGGAACCAGGAGGAGACCAGCTGTTGGCGACGCAGTGGGAGATATCCAAACATCCACGCTTGAAAGTGATCCACCAAATGAGACCAGAATCTGTGGACAGCTTCAGGGAGGGTGGGGATGGATCCAGCGATGGCATCCAAGACAATCGTGTGGATAGTCCACATGGCGATTGCAACCACCAGAGCACTTAGGGAGGGTGGGAGGGGGAGGTTATTGATGAAGCAAACATATCTCTTGACAGACTGAAGGGATGTGTTTGATCCTGGCCTGGCAGACGTTGGAATTCGCGCCATATTATTTTAGAGGTGGGGCACTTCTCCAGGCGGTGAAACAGCGTTCCATACTGGCCACACACGACACAGGATGAGTGTAAAGCATTAGAGCGCTCAGCTGTACGATACACCCGCCTCAGGCAGCGCCACACATGGGAGCGGACTTGAGGCTGCAACAGAGGATGGTGTGCATATTTCCAGATAGTCTTTTGGGTCTCAGTGGAATAAGGGATGTCCATCATGTCCAGGTAGTCCACCCTGGATAGGACTTGGGGTCGAATGGGGATCACGCCATCATGGATGGGTAGCCCCTGTACCTCTTGTGTGAACTGAGGAGAGGGTCGGCCTCTTCGGGTTGTATGTCCACTAATACGAATTCTCCACTCTGTGCTTCGCATGGAGAGTAGGATTCGTTTGTAGTGGGTTTTGGTCCCGTGAGGACCTGTGGCTGATGTGTGTGATGCGAGGTATTTCATCAGGGAGTGGGGGTTTGATGGATTGTTGAGGCCCAAGGCTTGGGAGAAGTTGGAGCGGGCCGCGCGGGACCAGTGTTGGGATGGGAGTGTAGGAGCAGTGACAGCCGCGATCCAGGTGCCCAGGATCTTGGCGGCATGGGCTTTGAAGTCAAGTAGGCCCATGCCACCATGATGATGAGGGCCAAACATGACCTCTAGCCATACTGGTGGAGGGCGGCCTGACCAAAGCCAACCTTGTAGCAAAGCATACATGGATTTGAAGAAGCTTGAGGAAGAAGGGGATGGCGTGGGCTCTGAACCAGACTTTGGATAGGAGCATAGAGTTGGCAAGAACAACCCTGCCAGTGAGGGTAGTAGGGTGGGCTCTGAGAGAGGCGATTCGCTTCGTCACGTTGTCCAGTATATGGCACTCCATTACTGCTGACGCTTATCCACCTGCCTCCAACCACACGCCCAGATGGCATACCGGTCCTATGGTAGGTCGTGGCACAAAGGGGAGCACCAGTGGAGCGGTGTATTTTGGGTTAGTAAGGCGTGGACGTGGGCGAGCAGATGGGCCAGGTTGGGAACTACTTGCTGGGGCCCAGCAGTTCTGAAACCGACCAAGGAGGATGATTTCAGTTTTAGAGGCGTTCAGTGCTGCGTTGCTTACCTGGGAATATTCCTGGATGAGGGCTTCAAGCGCGCGTGCATCTTTGTTATTAGACACCCCCACCACGCAATCATCTGCAAATGCCATCATCTTGACTGGGGTTTGGCCTGGCACATGGACCCCAGTGAGTTGGGCATTCACATTTCGCAGTAGTGGGTCAAGGCTGAAGTTGTATAAGAGTGGGCTCAGGGGGTCCCCTTGTTGCAGGCCCTTTGAGGACGGACTACTTCCATTAGAAAACCTGGGCTGCGCACTGCCATTGTTTCAGATTCCGTGAGCAGCATCACCCAGTTAATGAAGCGGGGAGGTAGGCGGAATTGTTGGAGGCAGGCCCTAAGGTATTCCCAGTTTACTCTATCATAGGCCTTTTGTTGGTCCAAGAATACAAGTGCCCCAGAGGCTGTGGACTGACACTAATTAGCCACAGAGTGCACGTTATCCCAAATCGACCTTCTGGGGATGAAACTGAATTGTTCTGGGGAGATGGTGGCAGATGCTACAGTCCCTAAACGGTTAGCCATGATTTTTGTTAAAATTTTGGTGTTTGTGTTTGTTAGAGAAATGGGGCAACAGTTGGCTAAGTCTAGCCTATCCCCTTTCTTGAAAAGTGTGACCGTGAAGGCCTCATGTCCTCCTGGTAGGAGGCGCTTTTCCAACAGGCTTTGGTTGAGTGAGGCTAGCAGCAATGGGGATATATATTTAAAATATTTTTTGTAGAACTCATATGGAATGCCATCTGGGACTGGGCATTTTCAGTTTGGCGCACCACGAATGGTAGTCCATAATTCGTTTGGAGTAATTAAATTCATTATTTCTGGGTATCAGAAAGTGGTGCGGATATGAGCTCTGTCAAGAAATTCCGCCATTTCGGCCAGCTGAATTGGTTCAGCTCGGTATAACTTGGAGTAATATCTTTGCGTTTTGATTGCCACTTCAGCCGGTGTGTCCACAATAGAATTATCTGATCTTTGCACCTGTGTGCAGGCCACGCTCTAGCATGGTGCAAAATTTTTTTTGAAGAAGTATGCGGTGCACTTGTCGCCTTTAGTGATGCATGTGGCCCTGTATTGGACACAAACCTGATGTTTGTGTTGCCTTTCAAGTGCGTTGATGTGGGCTGCTGCCTCCGCCCACTTCTGGCCCCATGCAGGGCTATATCCTGAGGCTAGAATGTTGGACTCCAAGTGGGCCAATTCCGCCAGTGTGCGCGATATAACCGCTCATGTGGCTCGTGAGCGTCTGGATGAGAGATGGCGATAGTGGCGGATGGTGTCTTCTTTGAAAGTTGCCCATGTGGAAATGGGGTCCACACAAAACGGTGCAACAAACAATTTTGCCAAAGTTGCCTCTTCCACCCACATGGAAAATCCTGGCGACGCGAGCTCTGGGGGTCAGATTTTGCACCAATGTGGGGCCTTTGCAACTGTGATGGGTAAGTGGTATGTTATCAAGACTAGTCAGTGGTCAGAGAATTCCATTTTTATTGTTTTGAAGTGGGAGATGTGGGGTTGGAATTTCGCTGGCGCTAGAATAAGGTCGATGCAGGTCATGGACCTTAATTGGCCGTTGTGGATGTGGGGACGCGTCATGTTTTTGAGCAGTGGGGCATGTCGTGGCAGCGCATCCATTAACCCAAGAGTGGCTTTTAGAACGCGTAGTTCTACGTGACCCTGTGGGGCGTGGGGTGAGGGCGGCCACCAGTCCATTGGTGAGGTTAGCCAACAGTTCATGTCGCCAATTAGGAAAGAATTGGGGGGTAGCAGGAGGTATTTGACCGAAGAATAATTTTTGACGCTCTTGTGCACCGTTTGGGGCGTAAATGTTGACAATTGTGTGTGCAACATCGGCCCATAAGAAGGTGACAACGAGCACTCAGTCATTTAGGAATGTTTCTGAAGAGGTAAATTTGAAAAAATTGTTTTTCTGAATTAGCACCCCACAGTGCTTCGACCAAAAGGATAGGGATGTAGGAGCATTGTTTTCCAAGCTTCCTCGGAACCTCGTGGACAGTGGGTTTCCTGGATGGCCAGGATATCCACGGGTAAATTGTTTTGTAATAAACTCAGTTTCCTAGCCCGGGATGGGGAGGCCTTGAGTCCAGCGATATTCAGCATCCCTAGAGTGAAGGTTTCCCCCATCGCACCTTAGGTGTGAGGGGGTGGCCCCCTGGCCCACCAGCCTCTTCCAGGTCCCCACGGGCTTTCACAGCAGTGTGGGTATTAGCAGCAACTCTATCAGGGTTTTTGTTAAACTTTGCAGAAAGAGTCACGTTGGCTTTGGCCTTCGCTTTTTGTTTTCCCGACATTGGACGAATTTTTTGCGGTGCGGATAAGTTTGGTGCACCATCAAGTGGGGCAAAATTTTTTTTTTTGGTTGGGATAGGTCCCAAGTCGGTTTTGACTGGGGCTTGGGTGCAGCGATTGGGTGAGATCAAATCTCCCATTGGATCCTCAGATTGAGTGGCCCATTTGGCATGGGCCTCCCAATCTGATTGGGCGATGGATTCCCAAGTTGCTTCCACCGCAAAGGTCTCCATGTCCTCCTGGCGTTGTGAGTGTGGGATGGTGGTGGTGGCCTTGACCGCTTCCTTGGCCGCGGCCCTATGGGCCTGCTTGGCCTTTTTCTACTCCTGCGGGGAGATAAGCTTTATCAATAGGTAGCAGCCTTGTGCTCCCCATGGGAAAGCCTCCTTGGTGCTTGCAGTTGGTTTGTAGCGCGCCTCTCTGCTGGCCATGGCCGCTGAGGGGTGCTCTTGGAATGTGACGCCCTCTTTGATGGGGCACGCGTGTGCCTTATGGCCAAATGCATCACAGTGGGTGCAAATGGGGGGCGCGCTGTCCACAGTTACCCGGAATGGGTGGGTGGTGTGCCCTGCGATATCAATAAAGGTGGAGTGCAGGATATGGGTTAAGTCCTTTGTGATCTCCTCGGTTGGGGTCAGAACTGCGATGGCTTTGCCAGTACACAGGTGTGGCATCAGTGTAAAACATTGCATTTCGAAAGATTGTATTTCACCATATATGGCGAGACCATCTTTCAGGTGTTGCTCCAAAATGTCACGTTTTACCGTAGTAGGCAAAAAGTCAAACGTGAGGAAAATTTGGTTTAATTTTGTCCATCTGGTGCATTTAGTTTTGACAACCCGTTGCCCTTTGGGGAGGTTGACCACTATGCGTACCACTGCAGCCTCATCTGCCGCTATTTCGCTTTTGAAACCTAGGTCCAGCCAACCGTGCAACATGGAGTGAGGTGCAACATACACCGCAGTTGGGAAAATTTTGTGTACATCTTCACAAAATTTTTCACATAGGGCCGTTTTTTGGATGTCCAGATACACACGGACTCTGAATTCCACCAACAAAAGTGGCTGGGAATGTGGCGTGTTGATGTACTGGTTGCATCATGCTTGCCACGCGAGTATCTCCGGGGAAATTGTGACCGCCAGTTTTTTTAGATTTTTTTCTATTCCGCTGGATTCTCTGGGGCATTTTCGAACGTTAGAGGCCGCGGGCCTTCCGCCTGCTCCTCTTGCCTTGCTTGCCCAACTGCTCCCAGACATGGGCGCAGATTAATCCCCTCTATGAGATTATCAAACTAGATTTAGTCTTGAATTGAATGGGTTGCAAAAGTGTTTGCAACGAGAAAGAAAAGTTTATTTACTTCATCCTATCTTAATCAAATTCATATTCTTTTATCTAAAACAGATTAACCAGAAGCCTTGATGCACTTATTTTAATAAACTTCGCCACAATACCAAGTAATTCTGGAAGAAAATTTTTGGGGAGGTGGATAAAGGCCTTCAGCATGAAGGTTGAGGCGCACCAATTGATGCTATCCTTGTACCGCCTCAGGAACATATGGCGACCTCCAATGAGTCTAATGTTATAATGTCAAAGGGAGATGGAATGGTACCCATTGATAATAAAGAAACCAATACTGCTTACTCCTCTTCTGATGAATTTTTATGTTTCCCACTATGCTCCCTCAATTTGAGTTTTTAGTCACACAAGTCGCTGTTTGAAATCACAAGGACTTTTTACACGCCACTGTTGACAGTGTTCCTTTGTAAATGTCATTTGATCTAAATTCATAAGATGTATAAAGATAGCTCCTTACCTACCTCACTACATGTAATATGGCACAGATGAACCGCAATTCACTCAGTCAATTGGGGCCTAATCCTCACTGCCCATTTACTTTGTCAGGCTATCAATAAATAACTCAGCTATTGTGTTGGATACCCTGGTTATGACTCCCTTTTACAATCCAGTTTCTCCATGACTATTCCGCTGTTGTGTACTATGATGAAGTGTTCTTATTATTCTTAGGGCTTATGGTTCCATTAATTTTGAGACCTCCCACGAGCCAAATGGAGGTCAAAGCTCAGGCCTATCTGCTGGAAAGTGATAGTCAGATCAACAGGCTTAAACATCATGTGAGAGGCTCTCAAGTATATATACTCCTCCTGTGATAGATGGCCAAGATTACATGCCTATCTATTTGCTTAATCTGACTACTATACGCCAAAGTCCCAGGTTATCATCAATACCAGGGTACATGTAAGGCCTCAGGAGTCAACCATCAAGCTGTACAGGGTGTACACCCCTTTAGATCCAAAAAGTGTTCAAATCCTAAGGCCCTTACTCTCAACCAGATCTCTGGCCTAGAGCATACCCTAGATGAGAGATGGGTGGTTGCTGCCCCTCCCTGTGTGCCATATGCCCCTCCCATCATTACATCAGCCCAAACCAATCCTAGTGTTAAACTCTACAAAGTTTTGTTTGAAAAAAATAATCAACTTTGTGAAGACATCAGGATAATTCAAAAGCTCCCCACTACAGTCCCATTCCCTGCCCCCCAACTGGTAGTTTAACCTGAAGCTAATATGAAAGTGGAAAAGCTTTTCTAAAAGTGATATTCGAGCAAAAAGCTGAAATGAAAGGGTCAAAAATGGGGTTAAACCAACACCCCATCCCAAAAACAAAAATGCGAATTTGGGCATTCAGAAATCAGGAATTGTCCCTAGATTATCTTGGAAACCTTGGTCGGCACTATCCAAGCAAAATTGGTGATTGAATCCATTAATTAAAAAATTTGAAAATGGAACTGGTCCCCTATTGCATTTAAATTAGCAGCTACCACCCCTCTTCCAATATATAGCCCACCACCCTGCTAATAGTAGGGTGAGGGATGTTTCTTTTATTATGAAGTTTTCTTTAGCTTAATTTAGGTATATTATTAGAAAAAAGCTATTTGTTAGTAATTGTACTTATTTAAGCAGTTTGTGGGTAACAATTATATAGGTTGGAGCCTTGCCACCACCTCCCCTGACGCACCCACCCTGGTACCTGAATCTAGCGGTTCTTTGTGGACTTTGGCTGCCCATATGAGTCTGAACGTACTCATGCCAAAAGTCTGGTCATTCCATGGCACGCTGTGTTCCTAACATAGTAACCCAACCACATGATATAAAGGGGATTTGTTGGTTCAAACCCTTTTAATATTTGCTTGACTCTGCCACCAACCAAAGTTTACGTTCCCTCTTAAGATTGCTCTTTAGCTGTTGTCCGTGGTATCCTCTTGTTACAAGCATAGGGCAGATCCTATTAGCATAAGTGGAACAATCCACGATCCCTTCATCACTGTTGGGATTCCTACCCAAGTTGGATAATAAGATGTGTTGGCTAAAGGGAATCAATCCTGATCTGACCAAATAGGTCAAACATTTATCAGGGATATTCTCTAACAAAATTCAAGGGCTCTCGAAGTCAGGGATTAACCCCAACTTATATGGACAATTATTGCTCCATCAGAGCTTCCTAACCTCAGGGTTCAAACCTAATCCATGTGGTGAGTAAATCCTATTTGACTGAAAAAAAGCCTGCTGCAGAATTCCTAATTTGTGACAATTATGGCTCTTATCTTGGACTGCTTGGAGATTTACCAAAAAACCTCCATGATCTCCCTAATATTGTAAATTCTAAGCAAATAAAGATTACTCTCTTCTTTGCCATTTTTAGTCAAATTGGCCTACCTTTAATAACTTAGGGATGAACTTATATTTAAGATTTACCACTACAGACATATTATCCAGAGTAAAGACTTTTTAAAGAAAATTCAAAAAGTATAAATCAACACTTAGGAGCTTTGGGTCCCCTGGCCTTAAAAATTAAGGGATACAAGGTATCAACCTCCATGGTCCTGACAAAGGAGGTGGTCCCTGCCAGGTAAACCCAGAGTTCACAGTGCAAATATAAAATAAGAAACAATATAAACAATGGATAATGCTGGTTCAGCTTTTGAAAAACGCCTCAGATTGTGAAGCGCCCATCTCAGTGACTGGTCAATAATTATGCATGTAGGAGATACAGCGGCGCCTGTGACATTCTGTATCCCCTTTGATGGTGGTACCCTCCAAACTCCATCCGCAGAGCAATACAACTTTCACTTAACAGACTTCGCTGAAGCCCTATAACTCATCTTATCTGGTGCCTTTATCCCTGGAGGTCGAGCTAATTGAAGACAGGCTCTTGCAGTGCCAGTTCATATGATGATATTGGCTCAAAGTTCTTCGCTTGATTTAGATTTGGTTTAAGGAGGACGTATGGAATGCTATATGAGTCATTTTGTACATCCAACCTTGTACCATCTACTCCAAGTAGCTGGGCTCCACCATCAGGAATTACTCAGCCATTTGCAGATATCAGAGACAATGCATTTGAAGCTCCCCAATTCTACATTATTCTTTCCAGTTTGTCAGTGGAAACCAAAAGCTATATTGGAAAATCTGCAGCTCATTAACGAGATACAAGATGTATTAACCCATCTGGATCAAGGAATCATAAGTTTTTTGTTTGAACGGAACTCACTAATCATTTTAGTCAACTGGAGGTCACTATTCATAATCAGGTTGTAGAATGTACCCTCAGGTTACAAGCTAAAGTTAATAACTTTATCACCTCTGTGGGCGAACACCTCCGGTCATTGTAGGAATGATCTATGTATTTGTGGTGGTCATAGTAGCCTCCATTCTTCAGAGCCACAAGGAGTGCCTGGTGAGCGAAAATTCCCCAGTTATGATGGGAGTGATGGTGAATAAGGTCCCCCTGGTCATGACAGACAGTATGGTGTTTGGTAACCCCTGGTCATGACGAACAGGATGGTGGTCAGGGACTCCCTGGGCCAAGTGGACCTCTGGGACCTAGTGCTGACCCAAGAATTCCTGACGAACGCCTCCAGGCGTTATTTCAACAAGTCAAAATCCTCAATGTCTAATTAGGATGCGTCACTCAAGGTTCCCAACTCACTTGAGATAGAGTTCCCCTCTCCTCTGAAATTTCCCTAACCGCTCATCATAAACACCTCAGTAACTTGGTGGCCCTACCTGTGTGGTACATGAGAAGGAGCAAAGAGTGCTCGCCACCAAGAAACATCAACTCAAACTCCAAGATGCCACTACTGCATTGAAAATGAAATGTGGCAGTTAAACCAACTCGCCGCCACAAAAGGCTCTTTGTGCCACTCATAAATGAGTAGATTTAGTAATCAAAGATATGAACGACTACAAAGTCAAGTAGATGCGCTTCATCCTCAAGCATATTCCCAAGATACTGCTTCTTCATTAGGTGAAAGCACAGTCCTGAGCCAGTTCGTGTTATTTGGCCTCCAACCTCCCAAGTGGTACATTTAAAACCTTCGTTCAATGAAAAGTACATCCCCAGAGAGGGAAGCATCTTCTCTTTCTTATATTGCTATAAAAGCTCTATGGAGGAAGCAACTGATCATCAATGGCTTAAACACTTTATGAACTGTCTTAGTCACATGGCTCAAGGCATTATGGTCCCCCATCTGATGCATTGTCATACTTATACTGACGCCAAGACTGCCTTTCTCCAGGAATTCAGGAGAGACCTAATTCTATCCAACCAGCAACAGACCTTCATGGGAATAAGCCTCAATTGGGAAGAAACTATAAATGAGTTCGCCCATAATTTTACTTTGAGGCTCAAAGGTTTATTGCAGGGAATCATCTTACGCTAGATGATGCTATCACCACCTCGTTTTCAGCATTTAAAGATATGCCTAAGTTCTACTTTATCTTAGAGCGGTGAAATCCAAATTGACGTCCCTCTTCCATATTAAAGAAGCTATTTTTGAAATTGCTTTTAAACTACATAAACACGCCAGGCCACCTCATTTTGACAACGATAAGCTTCAGCCCCAAGTGTTAACTGTTACACCCCCAATTCGCCTACACCTTTATTACTGCACCCATTGCAAGAGAACCAACCACACTGCAGAATTTTTTCTCATCCTTCAATGTAAGTCAGCAAAAGCTCAGTCAGTATAGGGAATAAGGCTCCCTATGCTGACGGCAATCAAGTGCCTCAAGACGCTTGTTCTAGTTCTTGATCTAAACCCAGCACTTCAGGATGCTTTGTGAAAGCTGCGCCTGCCAAAGTTGACCATCTATTTAAGAAATAAGGATTTCCAACTTTCTTATTTTTATGTTAGTCAGTTACCAAACAAATTTGGCAGTAAGCTCCTCTATGGAAAGCCAAGCCTTGGCAGATAAAACTTTTAAATGCATTGAACAGCCATGAGCTTAGCCGTGGCAGAATCTTCCGCTTGCTTTGCTATAAATCCCTAACTACAGTTTATTAGCTGTTAATTTACAGTTTGGATCTTCGGTGGTTTGAGTAGAGGTAGTCATACATAGAATTAAAATCCTAACAATAATTGACACTGGTTTCCCAGTTAACGTTATTTCCTTCTGACTTATCCAGAAGATAAAAATGGCTCCAGATTTGATTCACAAAGCTGTATATGGGACAGCCGGTAATCAGTTAACTAAGGCGATAGGAGCCTATTCTGCCTCACCTCTCCAACTTGGGAGACTTTTAATTACTGCCCCTGCCATTGCGTTAGAAAATGACAATTATGTGTTGCTTATTGGGGTCCAACTGGTGCAGAAGTTTAACTGCATCATCAACCACAAAGAAAAATACCTGTCCCTACTAGGGTATTGGATCCTGTTATTATTTGAACTACCCATTAAAAGTAAAGGAGCCCCTAAATATGGACATGCCTCCTCAGATACCAATCCTCCATTTGTAAAGTTGAATATTAAGTCTTATGGGGAATAACTAAGCTAGCCCCCAGAGGCTGTTGATGCCAAAAATGGGGTCCCTCTGTAAGCCCCTCATCCTATCATAATATACTCTAGCTTAAAAGTCATTATGGATATGCGGATCCTGGTTCTCATCCATCTTTATTAAATTTTGGAGCTAAGTGGACCCCTAAACCCTTCGATCTAAGAAGCGTTGACCTGCCCAGGGATTTTGGATCTCGCCTATGGGAAATCTATCTCTATTCTATTAGGAAACTTAACAAATGATCCCTCCAAGTCCCTTGGCATGCCCCCATTGCTTACATAAAACTATGTATATTGAGAATATTTACAATGTGAGATGTTTTGGATCTTTACAAGATTTAATACTTGATCTCCTAACAAACATAACTCTGGTCAAAAGAAGAATTGAAGATAATCTCACCCCCAACAAATGCCAGAACATCAAAGACCTCCTTGAGGAGTATGGTGATGCCTCTTCCTTGAGAACAAGTGGCTGTGGGAAAATGTCTGGGGTAATTCACCAAATCAAGACTGAGGCTCAACCTCCATATAAATCCTGGCCATACCAAAAACAAAAGTGGAGGAAGCTCAAGTGGCCTTAGAGTTAGAGCAATTGTTGGAGGCTGGGTTACTTGTGCCTTCTAAAAGCCTGAGGGCTTCCACGCTCCTATTAATTTGGAAGAAGGATGGTGGCCACCGTGTTGCCATAGATTATTGCCTCCTCAATCCTATCAAATGGTAAGATAGCTATCCTCAAACATCTATAAATGATTTCTTACGCTTGATGTTAATACCCCACTTTTTCATAGCTATAAATCTTGCCATCAGGTACTGGCCTGTCAATTTGTCACTGGAGGTCATTAAAAATGCACTCTCATCTCAATTGAAGGATTATTCAAGCCCACTCAAATGCTGCAGGGGTTATGTAAAGCCCCTGCTACCTTCTAACGCGCAATGGACGGACTTGGGAAATTTAAAATGCTCCTGCTTGCTAGTAGATCTCAACAATATTACTGTATCATCAAGGACCTTTTCCAAGCACCTAGATCACCTCAGGCAAGATTTTCAGTGGTTACGGCAATCTTTATTTCAACTAAAGCAATCAAAATGCTCTTTTTTAGAGCTAAATAAATTTTTTGTTCACAAAGTAAAAATATTATATACCCGATGGATGACAAGGTCCTGGCCATTGCTAGGATGTCCACCTCTAAATCCCTATGAGACGTATAAGTTTTCTTAGAGATGGTGGGATATTATAGCCATGTTATTCCTCGCTTTGCAGACACCTCCAAGCTCCAGTGTATTTATTCTAGAAAGGGATACTTTTCCAGTGGAAAGAAGAGCAACAGCAGGCCTTTGACCTGCTACATGTCTCTCTCTCCTACTATCCAGTACTTATTCATCTGAATTCTTATAAGCCCTTCTGCCTCTTTATCAATGCTAGTGATATAGCCATCAGAGCTATTCTATCTCAGCATGATGAAAATTTTATTGGACTATCCTATTGACTACTATAGTAAAATCTTAACCAGATCCAAATGCAACTATAGCATTATGGAATGTGAATGCTTGGTGGTCCTACTGTCTATTAAGAATTTCCGACCTTATTTATATGGGAAACAACTCACCATAATCACTGACCATGCTCCCTTTTGATGGTTACATCAAATGTAGGACCCCAATGGGAGATTAGCCCAATGGGCGTTAAGACTTCAAAAATACGACTTTTCCATTATCCATCAATCCAGGTCCCAAGCACCAAAATGCGGATTCTGTGTCCTGGCTTCCCATATTAACTTTAACTGACCCTGAAGAAGATCAACTCTATGACCTGCTAACACAATCGCATTTATGGAAGGATGAATCTCTGACCCTTAAAAAGGAATTAGCAAAAAAAAATCAGAGAATCTTTAAGTACAAAATGGCCAATTGTAAAAACTTATGTCCAAAGATGGGTGTTCTATGTACAACCTTCAGCTTGAACTGACATAATATTGGAGGGACATTGGCAGGTTGACCACAGGTAAATCTGGAAAACCTATCAGTGGCTTAAGAATCAATGTTATTGGGAAGAAATGCTTGTTTTAATCCAGGATGTATTAGAGTCCTGCCTGGTATGAAAAAGTCAAGCTGGACTTAATCCCTGATCTCAACATCCAGTGGTTCCACCATGTGAACCCTTTCATACTATTATAATTGATGTTGTAGGCCCTGTTGGGATTCTAATATGACTGGAGATAAGCTCCAAGCAACTGCGGCGGATTGGGTGAGATTGGCTGGAACCAAGTAGTATAACATTATTGGTGAGATCACCTTGAAATAAAGCAATAGGTTGATACTGAGCCTCAGACAAATACTATTGGATTGCCTCCAAATAATGCAATAAGACGATATTAACATATGACAAATATATGGTAAATCGCCTCAAACTAAGATGATAGGGAATTTAAGAATAGTATACTATTCCAAAGCTAATGAGAATATTTTGGAATTGGATAGCCTAAGCAAAAGGATTGGTATTGACCAAAGTCTCTAATATGTAAATGAGATGAGATGATAGAAGGAAGGAGGTTATTAGTAGGAAGAAGAGAGTGGAGCATGAAGAATATGCTAAATATTATTAAATTAAATAAAGAGGTGTGGTTGGGGCTAATTGCTTAATATTTTTTTGTTTTGAGGACTGCAATTCCCATATTATCCATGTTCTCATCTCAGTGGGAACCAACCCTGTGTAACCCTTTCAGTAGTTCTTGACAATTTCACCCAAAATTATAACAGTGGTTCTCACTACAGGGGGATCATTGAACAACCACAAATAAAATTAAAAAAGATCTCCAATCACCAGCCATGGCATATCAGACCTGCACCAAAGGGGAATTATCCCAAACTTCTGTGCTTGCAGAAGCTGTGGAAATCAAACTTTTTGTGGACGCAGTGCTCAAAAAACAAGAGGAGCTTCTTCAGGAGCGTGACGACGTAAAGAATCAACTTGAAAGTGCGTCTAGTCAGCTGCAAATACTTGGACAAAAGATCAGGCAGCTCACCAATCGCTTGGATGATGCTACTGAGTGGCTACACTGCATGGAGCAAAGGTTGAAACATAAATTTTACCCGCCTTATCACCATAGGGAAGCGGAAGAACAAGGGGTCACTTGGGAAGGATCATTTTATGATGAATATGAGACTTGATATCCAGCTGAGGATTTTTTTGCTGAACACACATGCAACGTGAGCTGCTCAACTCATAATGGCAGCTCTGGGGATGATTGTGTTCTGATACAACGAAATCCCCATGTGATGGAAGTCCTGCCCACTAAAGAGCCCTACGCTACCCCTAGAGAAGCTGACCAGCCATGTGCCACTGTCCCTTCTGATCCAGCTCCTTGTCAAGATCCCAGCTATAATCTTGATCAAATCCCCAGTACACTAAGGCTCACAGTTATGAGCGGGAGGAGGTCTGCATTGACAAGCTACCTCAATTTGACTGATATGTAAACATTCACAGGTTCTTCAAATGATTTGAATTTGCAGCAGAAAGAGTCTCAGATTGGCATAAGGCTAAATTGCTGATATCCGCCCTGGATATTGGGAGTGCTGACCAAGTCACCTGCTACCTTCCAAGCAGTTCTGTTACATACCAAGAATTGAAGGACACTGTGCTGCGGTTGTTTGGAGGTACAGTAAACATGTCACAGTGGAAGACTGAGTTCTTGACCATTGGGTTCCAGCATAATAAGACCCTCCATGCATTTTCTGACTGACTAATGGCTGAAGCCACATGTTAAACTGGGGCAGGTACTTTATTTGAATCTGATTTGTTCATTTCAATGACCTCCATGATGAAGCCATACTGTGAGCTTTACAATGTCAGGACTCCAATTTTGGAGGACAACATACCCCTTCCTAGAATTGTTCAGTTTTTGCACCAACTATCTACTACCATTTTCTTCCCAATACAGAGCGGAAACATACCACCGCCATTGCGGGCCTCCTTATTCAGGAGAATTCTCTTGTCCTGTTAAGATTCGACCTTGTAACCACCAGCCTTATTATGATTACATGCCTCGTCCTCAGCTGAGTTACCCCCAGCCGTTTAACTTCCAATCTGGGCCTGTTTATGATAATCGTCCGTAGCCAAAATACTGACCTGGACTTATTTATGTTGACCATCAGCCGTCAACCTATTGACCTGGCCCTGGTTACTCTTATTGCCAACAATCATATTATCAGCCTGACCCATCTTATGAGAACCAAGGGCGTGGACCCTACAAGGTGAGTTGTTCTGAATGCGGTCTCCCTGGTCACTTTGCCCTGAGTTTCCCAACTGTCAGGCTCACTATGTATATCAGGATCAATACTACCATGGAAAAGATGGAGTGGAGTACTGATGGGACTCTCTATCTCCGCCATACCAACCCCAAACGTCCCACTTGAATTTATTGTAATATAAAAGCGGAAGTCCCTCATTATGATGAAGAGTTTTTATACCAAAAGCCAGTTGGAGGAGTAAATGTACTTACACAGGTGCAAGCTATGGCCACGGTGGAAGAAGACCTCAGGAGCACCCAAAGCTGTACGCCTATCAAATGTTTGACCAAGTTTCTCCTGATGAGCCGGACCCATCCTCATATGCACCTTCTCTGAAAAATTAAATGTTGCCCTTCCAGTATAAGCTATTGTCAAGAAATACCCCAAATTCAGTGAGGGGATATGAGCTTCCTTGGAAAAAGAGATTCTTTAAATGTCCACTTATTAAACAGTCAAGATCTTTTTTACTCTGAGTGTACATACTGTGACATTTTGTAGCAAAAAATTAAGTCCGCGCTATAATAGATCAAATGCCCCAGTCAACATAGTTTCTACCAAGTTAGTGGCAAAGTTGACGTTATAACCTGATGTAGAACATCACATAGTGTATGGAACCACTGGCGCAAAAACACGGTCTCTGAGGGAGAGTACAGTGTCTGCCTTTGCGATTTGGGTCAATTGTCATTGTAGCCCCAGCAATAGTGTTGCCAAACAATAAATACGACCTCTTAATTGGAACCACTTTTGTATGACACTTTGGTGTTGTTATTGACATGATAGAGGAGACGTTTAAGATTTTGGGGCGGCGTATCCCAATTTATTTTACCTCCAGAGGAGTACTTAAGGATCCAGTACATATAGGACATATCAACCATGCATATATTAACAGGGTGATTCCGGTTCACTATCATCAATTAAAAACAAGACCTGGTCCCTTCCCCAGCAGATATATGAATATCAAGGGGTGCCTCTCAGAGCTTCTAGGCCTATATCCATCCCCTTCAGTAACTAAGTAATAGTGAACACTAAATTAGAGGTGGAAGTGCCAGATGGACTCTATGGGGAAGTTATTGGCCCTTATCAGCAATCGTAGCTTAAGCCTCACGTGGCTCCAGGCATTATACTACTGGGACACGGGGTATAAAGGTTTTACTAGCAAATATACAAAAGGAAACATTGCAAATCTGATGACACCAAATTTTTGCGTATTTACACTTGATCCCTGTTGAGGAGATCCTTTGGGTTCATGAGTTCAGATCGCTGTATGAATTTGGTTTACCAGTCAATTTTCATCCCAGCATAATGACGGTTGTACCGCACAAAAATTAGTCATGTTATTGAAAGAACATAAGGATTAGTCAATATCTTTATTTGAAAATTATAAGTAGATTTTTGCTGCTGACGATCATGATTTAGGTTGCACTTGGGGGGTGGTCCACCAATTGGACACTGGAGATCATCCCCCATATAGTCTCATCTGATTTGCTAATAAAGGGCATCTTTGGATGTAGTTACTGAGGAGATAAAAAGCGACTGGAGCAAGGTTGCTCAAACCATTCAAGAGTCCATGAGCTTCACCCGTTCTGATTTAAAAAAGAAGGGCAGTACCAAATGGGTTGGAATAGACTACTAGTAGCTCAACAGTATCACCAGGGAGGACTTGTGCCCCTTGCCATGGATTGATGATGCTCTGGATTGGTTAGGAGAAGATAGATATTTCTCAGTGATGAATTTGATTTTGGGTTACTGGCAAATTGAGCTGCCCGCAGGGTAACTGAAGAAATGCACTATCTTTTATCTAAATGGCCCTTTCAACTAACACGTATGCCCCAAGGGTTATGCAATGCCCCAGCTACGCTCAAACGGGCTATGGACACCATCCTTGGTTACCTGAAGCTGTCATGCGTTCTTGAGTACCTTGACAATATCATTGTCTTCTCTCAAACATTATCTAAGCATCTTACCCATCCAGAGGAGGTCTTCCGCCAGCTTGCTGAGGCCAACATCAAATCAAGCCCCTTAAATGCCACATCATCAAAGACAGCTTGAGTACCTAGGGTTTGTTGTAGACGCAAAGAGGCTTAAACCTCAACCAGCCAAGGTGGCAGATATTCAGAAAATTGCTCTACTGAACAGTAAGCAGAACATCCAAGTACCCTTAGGGATGGTTGTCTACTACTGATGCTTCATCCCTAACTTTAGTTGTTTTGGGGGCCGTTATTTGAGCTACTAAAGAAGGATGCTGTGTTCAAATGGACTGAACGCCAACAGTGCTACTTTGACACCCTTCACGGCACTGGTCAGTGCACCGGTGCTATGCTATCCAAATTTTGATAAAAAAATCATTCTCAAGATGGATGCATCTCTTTCCATTGTTGGGGCAGTTCTATCCTAAATAGATGATGAAAGAGAGCACCCTGTGGCGTACTGCAGTCAGCGCCTGTACTGCCACGAATGCAATTATACCATGACCAAGTGGTAGTGCTTAGTGGTGATCAATGCATATAAGCAGTTTAGAGTGTATTTGTATGGGGTCAAGTTTAAAGTCGTTACAGATCATGCCTTGTTACACTGGTTGCAGAATCTCAGGGAGCCTAAAGTGCGTTGCCAAGAGATTGATATGACTGGACAATAAGCTATATATCCAGTAGATTATATTTTATGAGTAGAGGTGAGCCTCAAGATTGAGCGGAAGATTGTATCAATGTGAAGTGAATTTATCAAAGTACTGATAGTTTGGCGAATCAAGGGAATTCCGTCAAAGCCTTAATGATGGAATGAAACCCCTAAATTTGTAGGGAATGGAGAATTACTAAGCAGACGAATTGGAATTGACTGAGACAATTGAAGATTAATAGCTGAACAAGAGAATGGAAGGGGAGGTTTTTTAGTAGTGAAGCGAAGAAGGAAAGTTGACAAAAGTAGTCTGCAATTTGCTATATAATAAAATAGTGTCAGTTGGGGTGATAGCCCCTAATTTTATATTATTATCAATTAAGGATTGGCAATCTTCATATCATCCATCAGTTGCTCAGTGGTGATAAACCAGTGCAACCAACGTAGAAGATCTGATAGATACCACCAAAAGTTAACAGTGGTGCTCACTATAGGGGGCAACTGGTCAACTGTTGCACAATTGCAACTAAGGCATCATGACGAGCCCTCAATCATTATGCCAGAATTTAATAGGGTTTCATGATCAATACTCCAGGGAGTCAATGGAGGCATTTAATAAGGAACCTGTACTATTCATGGTGGCGGAACCAGGGGGATGAGGAAACTAGGTTGGAACTGAAGTTATCTGCTTGTCCCATGTTGAAGTCCGAGTGATAGGGCAGATCCACTAATGTAACCTCTTAGCAACTGCAAGTATCACGGAATGGCCCTTGCAGTGTTACCGCCTCTATAAAGAAGATGTGGGGGAACATTCTCAGAGTCTGTTTTATAATCAGTGGGACCAAGAAACTCATTATGAATTGTATTTATCTTACCTCAAAGCTACCACAACTGGGTTGTCTAGCCAGCTCATATCAAATGTAACTGAGGATTACCTGGTTGTGTACATTCAACCCTTGATACACCAACTACTACATGTATTATCCTTACATAACATTAAGATTGGCAATGTCATTCACTTTGTGCAGGCAAAACAGGACGACACTTGACTCTTACTTAAACGTGTTGATCATTCTTCTATAGAAATTTAGGGGGCATTAGTGCATATAGACAGTCATATCAAGCATGTCCACCATTTTCTGGACAAACTAGTCCCACACTTGAATCATGAGTTACCCAAGTAATAGGAGAATTGTTAGAATGGCATGGGCTTTAAGTTAATGGATAAGGGATGTTATGACGCTGGGTAGTAACACCAAGCGCTTTATGGTGGAAATGTCTGAATGGGTGGAAGGAATCGACATGGCGGTGGCTTGGATGAGAGACCAGGTTACCCTGTTAGAGCGGTGGATGACTGATCACACTGTTACCATGGCAATTTAATTCAGTTAACTTTGAGCTGAGTGGATTAACCAGCGGATGGTTGACCATTTGACCAGCTCTTTTTGGTGACCTCAGAATACAGCCAATTGCTAGGTCAGATTAATCAGTTGGAGAGTGCCAGTCAGCGGTCTGGGGATGAGCCATTACTCTTCCATTAATTGATATGGTTTTATATGCTGATATGCAAGTGTGCTTAGATAACATTCAACGATCTAATGAGGAGTTTGTGTGGGAATGAGATGATCTAATTAATCAGGTGGATGAAGAGAACCAACAAGTGCCAACACTGGGTGGCAGAACGAAAGAATACAGAGCACATTGGAGGATGTCTTCTTATGGCTTCAAGACATGGAGCATATACTGGACATAGAGCAGGAATTCTACCGCGAATTACAGAATGAATTTGAAGAGCTTAGGCAGGGATGAATACAGGAGGAGTTGGTGATATTTGGTCAAAGCAGATCGGATAATTACCAAACTTTTTGCTGAACAGACTGGTGAAGAAGATAAGGGTGCAGTCAGCAGCGAGTCTGGTGAGGAAAACTACAGGTCAGCCAGCGAGTATCCCCTGGGGCCACGGCAGTCCCCCTGCAATCAAACCTCTTCCTGGTCCACTATGGCGGATTTGCATCCATACTCACGACCATATTCTTGCACACAAGATGATATTCTTCTTAGCCAAACTGAACTATCCTGTCAGATCCTCAAGTCCAAAGCATGGAGCTGGGTAAATTTGTACGTATTGAGAAGTTGCCACCTTTCAGTCATGAAGGAAAGATGCACGGATATTTTAGATGGCTCAAATTTTTCATAGCGGGAGCTTTGTATTGGTGGAAAGAGAAACTGTTGTTGTCTCATCTGGATGTCAAGAGCGCTGATTATGTCACATGTTACCTTAAGATTTGTGCTGTAAAATATCAAGAGGTGAAGGTGACTGTACTCCGTTTGTTTGGGGGCAAGGCAAAGCTGGTGCAGTGCAAGGCCAAATTCCTGATAGTACAGTACAAAAGAACGAGTCCCTGGTGGAGTTTGCAGAGCGGTTCATGGCTGAAGCCCATGTGCTAGTGGGAGCAAATATCTTAATTAGTGAGTACATGGGCATAGTAATGATGGCGGCATTTAAGTTATATTGAGAACTGTATAATACTATGAACCACATATTTTAAGAAAACACATAGCTTTTATAAACATTAACTCTTTACGCCATCTCTCAGTCACCTTTAATGCTCCTAACGTGGACTGGAAAGCCCCTACATTTGCCGCCGCATCCCTGTCTGAAAATGAACTGAAACGACCCAGTTATAATCCGTTAGGGTAATACTCACCCACATAACACGTTGGCGGGTCCCTTCCGCCCTCCTTACGCAAAACTGGCTTGTCCCCAGCCTAGTAAAAATTCAAAAATTAACTTCCGACCTGGACCTTTGGGAATCACCTATAGATGAGAGCCATTTAAAAATGCTTGTTTCTCGTGCAGCCCAAAAAGTCAATATGAGGCTAACTGCCCCAGCAACCTGCATGTTCATGCAGTACCAACTGTCCTGAATGGACAGGGAAAAGTTTGAGTAGATTAGAGATGGGACGCTCTACCTCCGCCGATCCAAATTTATTTGTCCCTGACGATTTTCATGAGTCTCATTGCATCAATCCTGGTAAAGACCCAATGAATATTTATATCACCAACTTTCCCATGATATCTCAGTATCAATAAGAGAGCTACCATAACCCTTCAAGGTCTGAGTCCCGCCAAAATGTGCAAAAGCTGTATGCCTTGCAAATCCTTGAACAAACTGGAACAAGTAAAGCTGAACCCTCACCAGACGTCGCCTCCCTAGTGGGAGTAAACGTTGCAATTTCAGAAGAAAAGATTTCTCAGGAGTATCCTCATGTCAGTGATAATTGTCACTTTTTGTGGTGACACAAAGCCCTTTGACGTTCATGTAATAAATACCAATAGTTCTTTTTATTTGGGGTGTACTTACTGTGATATTTTTGTTCAGAACACAATAATCCGAGCTTATATAGATATTGGTACTCCATTTAATATAATTTCCACCAAGCTCGTGGCTAAGCTTCCACTGAAGCATGATGTGGAACACAGAGAGTCATGTATGGGACCGCCGGGGCACAGAGAACTGTGTCAGAGGGAGCTTACAGTGCGTTACTCCTGAGGTTCATCTTGGTCAGGGCTTCTCCCCCCGCGGTGGTTCTCCAAGATAACAAATACAACATGTTGATTGGAGCTGCTTTCATGCGGAGATTTGGAGCTGTGGTCAATATGGCGGAAGAAATAATTATATCCTGGGACAACAGATCCTCATCTATTTTACCTCCAGTGGACTCCCAAAGGATCCAATCCGCTACAGTCAAATCATTATGACGTGCAGTGATGGGTGATTCCTTTTCAATATTGGAGGATGAAGCGATGGACCAGAGTACTCCCTAACCAGATCTACAAGTACACCGATATTCTGCTATGGCTTGCAAGCGCTTTAAGTATACCTTCTGGTCATCAGGTCATATTAGGAAAGGATCTTGAAATAGACATCCCAGAAGGTTTATACAGGGGAGACTATGGGCCCTACCAGAAATCCAGGCTTGAACCTCATGTGGATCTGGGCTCCTGTTATCAGGGCAGGGGGAAGTGAAGGTGTTGATAGCGAACCTGCAGAAGGAGGCTATGACGGTCCAAAGGAACCAAGTGGTGGCTTATCTACACTTGACCCCTATTGATGAGGTTCATCATATTCACAACTTTGGTTCTTGGGAGGACCTTTCCCTCTTGATAAAAGCCTCATTTGGATCAATGACAGTGGTTATTCAGGAAGCTCTGACTGGGCTGTCAGAAGAACAGAAAGATAGGGTGCTGGCCCTGTTTGAAAATTTCTGAGGAATTTTTGCATCCACTAACCACAATTTGGGATGTGTGGGGGTTGTGCATTGGATGGACACGGGCGATCATCCCCCCATTCATTCATGTCCTATTCAGCGCTCAAAAGTTGCAGAGGAAGTTGTCTCTAATGAGGTAAGCCAATGTATTGAACATGGGATGTTAGAGCCATTCAATAGTCCATGGGCATTACTAGTGTTTATTGTTAAGAAAAAAGATGGCACCAACAGGGTAGTTATCAACTACCAGAAGCTTATTAGTGTCACATAGAAGATCCTACCCCCTTTGTGAATTGACAATGCTTTATATCGACTGGGAGGGGCTAACTATTTTACCACCATGGATCTGATATCAGGATATTGAAAGATTGAGTTGCCAGCGGCGGAATGAGAGAAATGTGCTTTAATCATCTCGGAGGGGTTATTTCAACCTACACATATGCCCCAAGGGTTATGTAATGCCCCAGCTATGTTCCAGCGGGTTATGGACATGATCTTAAATGATTTAAAGCTGTCCTGTGTTTTTTCTGCCTTGATGATATCAATATGTTCTCTTGGACATTCACAGAACATCTGGACTATTTAAAACAAGTATTCCACTATCTACCTGACACTAACATCAAGGTCAAACCTCAGAAGTTTCATTTTTTTCAAGGAACAATTGGAATACCTTGGATTCGTGGTAGACTCAAAAGGGCATAAACCTCAGCCAGCAAAGGTGGAGGCTATAAGTAAGATGACTTGGCCAGGAAATAAGTGAGATATCCAAGTGTTTTTGGAGATGGTCAGTTACTACCAGCGTCCATTCCTAACTTCAGTTTTATTGGGGCACCACACTTTGAGATATTAAAGAAACGCGCCACCAATGACTGGACTGAAAGATGCCAAAACGCTTTTGATGTCTTGCGGACCACGTTGGCAAGAACGCCAGTTTTTCAATATTCTAACTTCAGAAAGGAATTCATAGTGTAAAGGATGCATCACTTTCCGCTGTAGGGCAATATTATCCCAGAAAGATGATGACAGCGTAGAGCATTATGTCACATTTTGCAGCTGAAGATTAACCTGTCATATACGGAATTACACTGTGACTGAGTGGGAGTGCTTAGTGGTGATAAATGCATTTAAATAGTTTCAGGTATACCTCCACAAGGTGATATCATAGGTGGTAACAGATCATGTATCCTTGAGTTGGCCTCATATACTCTGTGAACCTGAAGGACAGCTTTTGTGATGGGCATTAAGCTCCAAGCATATGGTTTTGAGATAGTACACCGGATGGGGGAAAAACATCAGAATGCAGACTGTCTCTCACAGTTACCAATGGTCGCCATTATGGCGGATTTGGCTTACATTATATATGAGAAGATGGTGGTGGGTATTACCATGATGAGCCGCCACAGGTGATTAAAGTTCTGGATGGGCTTAGAAGCTATACCTTTTTGAACAATGAGGAACTATATAAGCAAATTGAAAAATTAACTTTGAGTTTCCTGAAACCTTCTGCTAGGCCAAAATATTGTGGATGCTCATAAAGCGGTAGGGCATGGAGGATTGCGGAAAACGTTGGAGTTCTTACAACCCCACTACTATTGGGAGAGCATGCATTATGACGTACTGGAGACGATTGGTTGTTGTCATCAGTGCCAAGTGGAGAACCCTTTCCACAAGGAGACCACCTACCAGCTGGTTAAGCCCTGCTTTACATGACATACTGTTTCTCTTGATGTGGGGTCTCTTCCAACTTGCGCAAACTGATCTAAGTGTACATCAGTAGCAATTGATCATGAGACAAGATGGGTGGAAGCAAGAGCAATCAATGATTTAGGGGCTGTCACCACCAACAGGTTTATCATGGAGTGTGCCATAAATCGACATGGCTGTCCGCAATCTATCCTCATGTACAACGGAACCAATTTCACATCGCATACCCTGCCCAAGTTGTTTGAACTAATGGCAACCCGCAGGGTCTTGACTACAACCTATCACCCTGAATCTAATGGAACGGTGGAACGGGTCAACGAAACATTGATTAACATTCTCCACAAGCTTATAATGGATTGGCCCTCTGAATGGAATACCCTACTATCCCCGCCATCTTTGCTTATAATATCAGCTACCACTCATCAACTAGCAAGAGTCCTTTCTAATTTCTCTATAGTAAAAATCCAGCTTAAAAAAATTAATCTTTACTCCTTTGTGGAGGATATTGGTGGAGTAGAACCGCAATGTAATCTGACTAATTTAACAGAGACGCTGATAAAACTACAAATGGAAGCTTATTCTGCTAGCTTAGCCAAGGAGATTTAAAATCAGGCGGCTGAGCAAAGTAGAAGTAGCAGACTCCCACAGTTTGTGTAGGATAACATGTCTTGTTCCACAACCAACATGGATTTGGAAGAAAAAACAAGCTCTCTAACATCTGGACTGGACCATTTGAAGTAATTGAGAATACTGGTGTTGATGCCTACACCATTAAGGAACCTGAGGGTGGTCAGTTTATCAGCTGAGTTCACGCAAAATTCCTTCAAGAATACAAGCAATAGGAGCTTATCATCCAGTCAAAGAGGGGTCATTGTTGAGAAATTGATATGACTGGACAATAAGCTATATATCTGGTGGATTGTATTTTATGAGCCAAGGTGAGCCTCTTGATTGAGCAGAAGATTGATTCAATGAGAAGCAAATTGATAATAGTATCATTAGTTTTTAAAATCAAGGGAATTCCGCCAAATCCTTGATGATAAAATGAAGCCCCTAAATTAGTAGAGAATGGAGAGTTACTAAGCTGAATAATCGGAATTGACTGAGACAATTGAAGATTAATAGCTGAACAAGAGAATGAAAGGGGGAGGTTTTTAGTAATGGAGCAAAGAGGGAAAGTTGGAAGAAGTAGTTTGCAATTTATATATAATAAAATAGTGTCAGTTGGGGCGATAGCTCCCTATTTTGTATTATCAATTAAGGATTAGCGATCTTCATATCATCCATCCGTTGCTCAAGGGTGGTAAACCAGTGCAACCAAAAGTACCAGATCTAAGAGATACCGCCAAAAGTTAACAGGCGTCTAGCCTGATGGGATCTCAAACTTCAGTTTTAAGATTTTGAGATACTTCACAGACCTGGAGCTAAACACCAAAATGCTGGCTGCTTATCATGATTACCAAAGATTACTGTTATGGTAGATCTAAGTGATGTGATGTATGACAAAATGCTTAGTGGCAGATACAATGACAAATCGCCTCAAGTTATAAAGGTGCTAAATGAAGTGTGATCTAATACTTTTCAGTGGAATGGGGAGTTGTACAAACGGATTGGAGACTCTATGGCGAACTTTCCGCGACCCTTGGCACAGTCTAGCATTATCATGGGCGCACATAAGTCAGTTGGACATGGTGGAGTGTGAAAGACATTGGAATTATTGCGCATTCAAAATTTTTGGGAGATCATGCACTTTGACATGCTTGAGAAAATTTTCTTCTGCCACCAGTGCCAAGTGGAAAAATTGTTCACCCAGAAGACTTTGTATAGGTCGGTTAAACCACATCTTGACTGGCATATGGTTTCCATCAACGTCGTGGGGCCCCCTGCTGACTAAAGCAAACTGGTATAAATAGATTCTGGTGGCCATCTACCACTTGACCAGGTGGGTAGAAGCATAGGCGATCAGAGATTTGGGGGCAGTCACAGTGGCCAAGTTCACAATGGAATGTATAATCCAGTGACATGGCTGCCCTCAATTCATCCTTACCAATAATGGAACCAACTTCACCTCACGCATCCTTCTAAAGCTGAACAAGATGATGGGCATCTGAGGGGTTCTGATTACTTCATACCACCCTGATTCCAACGGTATGGTTGAGCGTTTTAATAGACCTTGGTGAACATACTCCAGAAATTGGTAATGGATTGACCTTCCAATTGGAGTTACCTCCTTTCTACCAACGTTTTTGCATAAAACATTAGCTATCACTTGGCCACGGGGTAGAGTCACTTTCAGTTAATATATGGATGGCACCCAGAGCTACTTTTTCTGCTCTATGCTTGTGTGGAAGATACTGGCAGAATGGATCTGTAATGTTACATGACTGACTCAACTAGCATTTTAATCAAGCTGCAAACTGAAGCGTACTCTTTCAGTTTGGCCAAAAAGATAAAGAAAAAGGCTGCTGATCAGTCACAACATAGCGGGATAGCCCAGTTCAAAGAAGGGGAGATGGTTCTACTTCATGACCAGCACATGTTTAGTCAGAAAAACAAGTTGGCCAAAATTTGGATTGGTCCATTAAAATAATTGAGAAGATAAACGTCAGCGCCTACACTATCTAAGACCACACAAGTGGGCGAATCATTAATTATGTACATGAAAAGTTTATTCATGTATATAAGCAATAGGAGACTTATCATCCAGTCAAGGGGGGGTAATTTTTTAGATTCTGATATAGCTGGATGATAAGCTCCAAATAACTGCGGCGGATTTGGTGAGATTGGAAGGAAACAAGTAATATAACAATATTAATGAGTTTGCCTTGAAATAAGGCGATAGGGTGATACTGAGCTTCAGAAAAATGCCTATTAGATTGCCTCCAAATAATTCAATAAGGAGATGTTGACATATGACAAATATTTAGTAGATAGCCCTAACTAAGACGATAGGTATTTTAAGATATTATACTCTTCCAAAGCCAATGAGAATATGGTGTAACTGAATATTCTAAGCAAAAGGATTGGCATCATCTGAAGTTGCTGATATATAAGCGAGATGAGATTATTGAAAATAGAGGTTGTTAGTAGGAAGAAAATAGTGGAGCAGGAAGGATCTGCTAAATAATATTAAATTAAATAAAGAGGTGTGGTTTGGGCTGATTGCTCCATTTTTTAAATCCTTTTTTGTTGTTTTGAGGTGGTGATCCCCATATCATCCATGTGTTGCTCAGTGGGAACCAACCCTGTGCAAACCCTTCCAAAGGATCTCAATGATTTCGCCTAAAAGTATAACATGACCTCTCCTTCAATTCTCTAATGGTCATCATTTCCTCCTCATAGAAGTGGATCATTTAGCTAAGTGAGAGATAGCTGTATCGCTACCCTCAGCTTTGGCAAAAGCTACTGCCACGTTTTTATATGATTGAATGATCGCCCAGAATGGGTGCCCTAACTTAACTCTTTCCATTAACAATCAAAACTTTTTAATTGTCACTGATGAAAGATTTAGCTGAACCGATGGGAACCACATAGGCATTCTGACCTTTTATCATCCTGAAATCAATGGAATGATAGAGCGGGAAAATGGTACTCTAACTGCAACCCTCTGGAAAATGGCTATGACTGACCCCCTTCATTGGCCCCAATATTTGCCTAGTGCAATTCTGGCCTATAGGATCAGCTATTATTGAATAACTAAAATGTCGCCCTTCCAAAAATTGTACAGAAGAAATCCCCAGCCGCCTTCCAAGGTACAGGATATGCTTGACCAAGCCTCCCCAAAGCCCATGAAGTCACTATGCAGTATTTCCAATGAAATAATCTGACTTCAGGCCCTGGCTTCTGAGAACCTATATGCTACAACTAGTAGAGAAACTAATCAATTCAATGATAAGCATGACCACCTGCACGACATACAGCTAGGTGCCCTAGTCCTTTTCTACCATCATCGGCCTGGAGGTTGTGATAACAAATTGGGAACCAACTGGTCAGGGACCTACAAAGTCATTTATAATTGGGGCAATGAACAATCAATTGTAGAGGTCATTCAGGGTACTGTAATAACCCGCGTACATAGTCACTTTCTTTTTCCATTTTCCCCCCTATGCCTTGATCTAGATGGGGCGTTATCAGGATTCCTATCTGAATTGGAGACTCAGATGTGTCAGATGAAAGGAATTGATCCTGATCTGGCTAAAAAGCCAATCATTTATTGGTGATAATCTCTGACAAAATTCAAGGGCTCATAAAGTCAGGGATCAACCCTGACGTTTGCGGCCAACAATTGCTCCATCAGAGCTTCCTAATCTTGGGGATCAAACCTGATCTATATGGAGAGCAAATCCTATTCAACCGAGATGACTAGCCTGCCACAGAATCCCCAATTTGTTACCATTATAGAACTTATCTTGGACTGCTTGGATATTTACAAAAAAACCTTTCTGATCTCCCTTATATTGTGAATTTAAAGCAAATAAATATTATCTCTTCTTTGCCATTTTAAGTCAAATTGGTCTATCTTTGTTAACTTAGGGACGAACTTATATTTAGGATTTACCACTCCAAACATAGTATCCAAAGTAAAAACTTTTCAACCAAGAAAAGAAAAAGGAATATTATAACAACCAGGAGCTTCAGATCCCCTAACCTTAAAAGTTAATGGATATGATGTATCAACCCCCATGGTCCCATCAATCACCCTCACCTCACTGTAGACAGCCAGAGTTTGTGCCCCCCCTAGTTTACTCACGGTAGGCCACAGCCAGGTGGTGGATCTGGGCAACAGGGGAGACACAAGTGAAAGAGGAGTGAATGTTTCTGAGGTGGAGGTAAACTTCACGCTCTTGACTATTGTACCCAAAGCCCCAGCAAATGCATGAAGCGTGATAGAGTACAAGAATATGGAGTTACACCCTCACAACATGAGCCTAGGTTATCACACTGAGGCTGACGCTATCTCCCCACAGGGGTCTTAAGGTTATAATGGTTCATTAAGACCAGTCCCACACTGAAGTATATTCTCCACCCAAAGATATTCCAAATGCCCTTGAGATGGCGTGGGTAATCAGCATAGACCCAAAAGCCCCAGCTCTCACTACTGACCACATTGCAGCTATCAAGCTTGTGGAGAAATGCTGCTGCGCAAATCCCATTTTATTATGATCTTCAAAAGTGCAGCCCTTATCTAACCCTGTAGATCCTACGTTTGCACCTTTGTTTTATGAACGGTTTACTTCTTTTACCACCTAATTCATCAGCAAGGACCGCGGGATGCTCCACCCCCTTACAGTTACCCCATCTGGTTCAACCCTTTGCTTCCTTTATGAGTTTGAAATAGTTGATTGGGCTTGCTTCTTGTCCCCATACAGATTCATGTAGGCCTTGGATGGTGACTGCAACTGACTTAGTGGATACTGTTGCCTCAGGGAATTACATTGACCTTAAGGTAGTGCAAGCTTTAGGTCTTTCAGTCACTTCAGGTTCACATGTATTTGGGGCATCTTGGGCTCCTATGCTTACACTCCCTCTATGCAAACCTTTGTGCTTTGTGGCCCAAAAATATGAATTTATGGTACACTTCACGGCAATCTTGTAGTTGCTTTACCAGTGACTGTGGGGTAGGATGGTGGCGCCGCCAGTTGGTGGGTATTGACTTAAAGCGGAATATGCTAGTATTTTCCTCCAATGCTCACTCTGGTGAAATTCACTCTTTCCCACCCTGGCAACACTCAGTGCGCTAGCAGCTACCGTAGAAAACTCCTCCACATATATTATTCCTGAGCTTCCTACTTTGCCACTTAACCTTGCTCCATTCAAGTAAGTTTTTGATATGGAAAGGGTTAATAAGCTGCCCAATCACTCAGAATTTGATCTAAGTTCATGAGTTTATAGTGAGGCTGGTATAAATCAACTATCCCCTATATTCTTACATGGCTGCAGAAGATCTGGCTTTAAAGACGTGGATTGATGACATGGTGACGAAGGGTAGATAACCAAGAAAAACTCTCCTTTGTCCTCTCCTGTGGTATTCGCCCAGAAGCCAGATGGTACTTTAAGACCATGCGTGGATTACAGACACTTGAATAATGTGACATTTCCTGATCCCTATCCTTTGCCCTTAGACAGCAATTTCCCAAGCACTTTCTAAATCAAAGATGTTCTCCAAACCTGATTTGGTGAACGCTTTCCATCAGGTGTGGGTCAAGGCTGGCCAGGATTGTCTGACTGCAATTCACACCTGGTATGACATTTAAAAGTTTAAAGTTATAACCTTTAGTCTAAAAAATGCCCCAGCAGTTTTCCAGCGTTATATATGATGACGCCTTGGGTGACCTCAGATTCTTTAGTGCAATTGCTTATGTGGAAGATATCTTAGTCCACTCTGACAATGCTGAACAACACTAAATACTTAGTGGCTGTGACAGAAGCACTCCATAAGGCTGTTCTGGTTGCTGAACCTTTAAAATGCGAGTTATTAAAAGAATAAGTTCAGTTCCTTGATAATATGATCCTTAAAGATGCCACTCCATGCACCTTTTAGGCTGGAGGGCATTCGTTCATAGTACACCCCAGTAACCCAGAAGCAACTATGGAGCTTCTTAGGTTCAGTTATTTTGCTTAAAAAGTTTTCCTCAGCAATCTCAGAGCTGGCCTCACCCCTTCACCCCCTCACTGGTAAGAATGCCCACTTGTTTGGACACCAGAATGCCAAAAGGCTTTTGAGGCAATAAAAGATGTTGTCACTTCTGCTCACGTTTTTTATCATGCTGATGAGGACTAGCCTTTTACTTTGGCATTTGATGCCTCTGGTACTGCAGTTGTTGCTGTACTCCTGCAAGAACATGAGGGGCAGGAGCACCCTGCGGTGTGCTTCTCAATTAAGTTTAGTGTCACAGAGCGCACTTGGGCCATTTATGGTAAGGAGTTAGTTGGCGGTGTCATGGTCTTTAATGTACTGGCGGTACCTGTTGCAGGGTGCTTAGCATACAGTGGTTGTTAGCAAAGACCTCCAGTCACTAAATTTTTATCACAAACCCCAGAAGACGGCTCACAGATAGACTAGGGCCCACCGCGACCTTCTTAGTTTCAATTTCAAGTATAAGTTTGTCAAGGGGGCCACCCATATTTTATCTGATTTCTTAAGCTGAAATCCCCTAATGGGTCCCACTGTGGAGACAGGCCCTGAGTTAGTAACAGCGATTCCTCTTGAGTAGGTCATAGCTCCCCCCTTCCAGACATTGCCACGGTTGTTTAAAGGTCAAGGCGTTACCTGACCACTACTGCCCTAATCTTCCCTATTGCAATGATTGGAACCAAGGGTGATAGTCACAATCACAATGAATTTCGAAAATGGCAATCTGATGAATCAGATGCCTCAAAATCAATTTTTAATAAATATCTTGAGGTTGACAAGGAAGGAAATAATCATAAATGGAGCTTGGGAAATCCAGATGCTTTTTAAATCCATAGTTACAAAATATGGTGACAAGGGTGTAGATACTTGTGAATGAATCTCTGGCCAACCAGATGCTGCCAAATCCAATGTTTCAAAATGTGCCACTGAGGATGAAAATCCTTGCAAATGGTGCTCTGGCCAACCAGGTGCCGCCAACCACAATATCACTAAAAAAGGCGATGAGGATGAAAATCCTTGTAAATGGCGCTCTAGCCAACCAGATGCCACCAATTCAAGTGAGGCTGGACAAGGCTCTTGGAAATGGCAATCAGGAGAATCAGAATCTGCCAAGACTTTTTTAAATAATTAAAAATTTAAAAATAAGGATGTCAAAAAAGGTTGTGCTTCAAGAATAATTTTTCCAAAAATAAATGCAGAAAAGTTTCTGTAACTGCAAAGGTACTAGATTATAGTTTTGAAATTGGTCTCAACAAGGAAATTGAGGGCCTAGATCCTTGGGTTATGCCTGCCATCATGAAGTTTTCCGCAGACTCCATGGAGAACAAGACACGCTCTCCCCCCTAAGCCTAGTATAAATGTGAACTGACAAAGTTGCATAAAGAAGTTTCGTCTTCTATAAATTTATATAAAACTTAAAAAATTTCAAAAATAATTTAAAATTAGAAAATCATCTTTATTAAGTAAATTAAGGGAAATTGCACTTGTATTACAGCTCAGACTTTGATAAGGCTATTGAGTCCTTTTATGCACTTTCTGGAGGTCAGACCCTCTTTCTTGGCACCAGTATAGTTCTGACTGTTGTCCAAACTTTCATAGTCAAGTGTTTTCCACAAGGTCATACTATAGATATTTCCACGGAAGGGTTATCCTGATTGTGGGCACTACCTGGGCCCTCTTTCCAAACTGCTTTGTGGCAGTGTTTATGGAACCTGTCCATCAAATTAGACAAAACTCATTTAACATGGTGTCTCTGTTTTTAACATGGTAGATAAGTCTTCAGAACGCGCCCGGCCTGCATGGTATGAACACCCAATAATGTTCCTGATGGTCATCTTCTCTCTCCTGTTCCTCATATGAGAAGCCACCCATTTCCTCCCCTCTTACGGGCATGTCTAGATCTACTCCCAATCTGAGCAGCCCTCGTCAGAATTCTGACAGGTCCTCACTCCCAGGGAGCTAAGCACACTACATGTAACCTTCTTTTGTATAAGTCTTCAAGCCCAGCTGGCCACTGCCTTAGGAGGAACTGCCTCAGTGTCACTCCAGATTGCTCAAATAGTGGCCGCCCTGCCCAAAAACCTGGCAGACTAGTTTACTGGTCTACTGGAAACCCAGTCAGTGCTTCCTCCTACCATGAATGAATGTCTCCAATTGGTTGAGAGAGCAGCCACGCCTAATGACTCCCAAGATGCGGCTTTATAAGTCCCCCTGACCCTCACACAAGGGAATATGTCTGTCATGGTTTACACCTGTGTCTACTGCCCGTTAGCCAAGGCAGCAAAAATCATCTCTACCCAGATCTCATGAATGTTCCACCAGAATCTCCACATCAACATTCTCACTGCCATGGCTGCCACTCGCCTGGGAGCCACTCTCTAAATAAGAATTTTCAGTAGTGACCCAGATGGAGGGGCAACTGGCATAAGCTCAGGCGAAATCCCATCCCATGTCACAACATGGGAAGTTCTGTGGCCGCTGAGTGGAGTCTGAGCCCATCTCCAGTGCTTCACAGGAGCCCTCTCAAGGATCACCTCGCAGCTCTGCCAATGGGGTGACCCCCTCTTAAAACCCCATAGAGGGAAACCCTAATCCTACCTACAACTTCCGCCCTATCCCCACACGCATTGCTACAATCAATAAATGAAATACCTCATCTTATCTCTATGTTTTATACTCTTTACAGATTTGGGGAAGAAAGGGGAAATGGGAGGACCAACTCTGGGCGCTGGTAGACACAAGAGCAGAGGACAACTATCTAGACTTCTGTTTAGCGCAAAGAATGAAGTTGGAGATGGGGTGGAAGGAATTGTTACACTAGCAGACACCTCAAAATCAGTGGGATTTTGGAAAGTCAAAACCCAGGTGCTGCTAAGGCAGGGGCCTCACACACTCCAAGAAACATTTTTGCGCTATCAAAACCTGCCTCGCCCCATAATCCTGGACATGCGGTGGTGGCACAAGTACTCCCCTCAGTTAAACTGGAGGAGCGCCTGGTCATGCTGAACCTTAAGAGCCAACCTCCAGTGACACTAGATTTCTTCACCACTGGTGGAGAGAAGTCTGGGGTGAACGCAGTACTGGGGCAGGAGCATGGGATGGACATTCTTGAATATTTCCAAACATACGTCCACATGTTCCAGAAAAACAAAGCTCCTTCAACCTCCTTAAATGGGACTTTCCCCTTTACATTAAAGTTAAAAAAGGATGAGGAGTTTCCCAATGGTTGCCCCATTTACCCCTTGAACCTGAAGGCTAAGGCGGCCCTAGAAGTCTATGTTAAGGAGATTCTGGAGCGTGGGATGATTGTACCTTCCAAGTCTCCCGTGGTGTCACCCATACTCTTGGTCCCAAAATCAAGTGGCGAGCTCTGTCCGTGTGTGGACTACTGTCAGTTGAATGCAATAACGGATTCTGACCCTTATCCTATTCCATTGATGGAGCCCAACTCCTAGATGATCTCAGGGAGTCAGGACTTCACCAAGCTGTACCTGGTTGACGCATTTAACCAAGTTCTTGTGATCACAGAGCAACAACATTATATGGCCTTCAAGTGCCACTTGGGGGTATTTGAATACAAATCTGATGCCCTTCGGTCTCAAGAACGCCCCAGAAGTATCCAGTGCACCATAGACAACGCTTTAGGCAACCTAATTGGAAAATGCTATGTAGCATACATGGACGATATCCTCATGTTCTCCAAGTCCAAAGAGGAACACAAGGGCGATGTGCTGAGCATGCTGTAGACCCTAAATAAGGCGAACCTCCGCTTAAAGCCATCCAAATGTAAATTCTACAAGGACTCTGTCTCCTTCTTGGGAAACGTAGTCTTCCAAAAGGGGACAGCCATATGCCCTGACAAGTTGAAGGCAGTGAGAGAGTGGCAAGTCCCTAAAGATAGAACTGGCGTTAAAGTTTTTAGGAGTGGTAAATTTCCTGAGACGTTTTTCTAAAGACCTTTCCAAAACTTCTGCACTCTTAACCCTTCTGACAGGGCAGGTGCTGTTACATTGGGAAGAGGAGGAGTAAAAAGCTTTCCAAGCCGTCAAGGAAAGCCTCATGATGGCACCAGTACTTGCTACCCTGACGCTAACCGCCTACTATAGTGGAGACTGACGCCTCAAACTTCGCAATTGGGGCGGTTCTACTACAGGAGGGGGAAGATGGGGTAGGCCATACTGTAAGCTACTTTAGCAGGAAAATGCTGCCCGCTGAGATGAACTACACTTTTTATGATAAGGAGCTCCAGGAGATTGTATTAGCTCTGGCGGAATGGCAGCATCACCTGTTGTACGCCAGACACCCTTTTACTATCAGAACTGACCACCATGCCCTTGAAATTTACAAGAGCCCAAAGTGCAAGAACCAGCGCCAGGCCAGGTGGCATCTGGAGCTGGTTCAGTATAATTTTAAGATCATGTACAAGCCAGGGGAGAGCAACTTCATTCCCAACCTCCTAAGCAGAGACCCTCAAATGGCCTTCTCAGGACGAATTGGATGCCTACAACATAAAAACTATGTTGCCCCAAAATGTGTTCGCCGCCATCTAAAATGCCACCCATGAGCTGGCAGACAAGCTCTGGGCCACCCAGCGAAGCTCAGAATATGGGCCACGCTCTGGAAGGACCTGGGGGAGGGGATTGAGAATGAACATCATAATAATTTTCAAAAAAGGCCTCATCCTCCACAAAGGGCACCCATGGCTGCCCATCCACGAGCTACAGGAGGAGGCGATAAGCACATTTCATGACCACCCCTTGGCTGGACACCCAGGGAATGAGAAAATGATAGAGCTCATGTCCCAAAGTTACTTATGGCCGGGGATGCCAAGCGCCATGAGGAAGTACATTTTGGAATGTATAACTTGCGCCTTATCCAAGCATGCCAGGCAGAAGCCTTTAGGGAAACTAAAGCCACTCCAGATCGTGGAGATGCTGTGAGCCGCATTAAGTGTGGATTTTATATTGGGACTTCCAAAATTAAAGGGTATGATACTGTTATGGTGGTTTTGGACTGAATGACCAAGTACGCTGGATTCTTTCCGTGTACTTCCAAAATCACAGCAAAGGGCATGGCGGAGATCCTTATGAACGAGGTGTTCTCTCGCCATGGCCTCCCTGTGGAGATAGTTTCAGATAGAGGCCCGCAATTCATCACAACTTCTGGCAACAACTACTTGAGGATCTTCAAATTAAACTGTGCATATCATCCGCTTACCACCCTCAGTCAGATGGCCAAACTTAACGAGTTAATCAAGTTCTTGAGCAGTATCTGCGTTGCTACATGACCACTCAACAGGAACGCTGGACTGACTGGCTGAAACTAGTCCGATTTGCATATAATAATCTAGCACACTCATCAATGGGAATTTCGCCATTCATGGCAAACTATGTTTTCCACCTAAAGATGGTGGAAAACCATCCCAAAGGTCCAAACTCAGTGGCAAACAACCTGGCAGCGGAGATGAAGCAAACCTGAAAACCCTATGTGCAAATTTAATGAAAATGGTAGAAGCACAGAAGAAGAAGGCCGACGTTCACCAATCCAAGGTCCTAGTGAAAAGGAAGGTGACCTGGTGAAGATTAATGCAAAAAACTACTCAATCCCTGATAGTTACAGAAAATTTGGACCAGTCGCCCTGGGCCCATATAAGATCCTACACCAAGTAAATGAAGTAGCTTACAAACTAGAGTTCCCTAAGGGATCTCACGTGCATCTGGTACTTCACATTTTTCAATTGAAGAAGTTTTAAGGCACTCTTTCAGAAAATCCAGAGCCTGTTCACATAGGCAACCCAGTAGAGGTTGAGTATGAGGTGGAGGAATCTCTAGACATGAAGATCTCACAAAAGAATTGTTGGTATCTGGTGAAGTGGGTGGGTTACCCAGTGGAGGAGTCCACCTGGAAAACTGCCGTTGACTGCAGTAACTGCCAACAGAAGATGGGTAGTTCTGGAGCTGGAGGAGGCTCTTATCTGGGGGGGGTGATGTAACGGTCAAGGCGTTGCCTGACTGCTACATTGCCCTAATATGACCTATTGTGATGATCAGGGCCAATGGTGATGGGCACAATTGCAACAAATTTCAAAAAATGGCAAACTGATGAATCAGATGCCTCAAAATCAAATTTTAATAAATATCTAGAGGTTGACAAGGAAAAAAACCCTTGTAAATGGTGTTCTGGCAACTAGATACTGCCAAATCCAATGTTACAAAATATGGTGACAAGGGTGCAGATCTTTGTGAATGAATCTCTGGACAACCAGATGCGCCAAGTCCAATGTTTCCAAATGTGTCAACGAGGATGAAAATCCTTTCAAATAGTGCTCTGGCCAACTAGACGCCAACAACCACAATATTACTAAAAATTGGTGATAAGGATGAAAATTCTTGTAAATGGCGCTTTATCCAACCAGATTCCGCCACTTCAGGTGAGGCTGGACAAGCCTCTTTTTTTTTAGTACTAGATGGTCCCAACCCAAGGGGGGGAGCTGGACAAGCCTCTTGGAAATGGCAATTGGGAGAATTGGAGTCCACAAAAACTTTTTTAATTAGTTTAAAATTTAGAGATAAGGATGTTAATAAAGGTATAAGCTTCAAAAATAATTTAAAGCAAAATAATAAATGTGAAAAAGTTTCTATAACTGTAAAGGTTCTCAAACCTAGTGCTGGAATGGGTCTTAACAAGTAAATTGAGGGTCTAGATCCTCAGGTTATGCCTGCTGTCAAGAAGTTGCCTGCAGACTCCATGGAGAACAAGACACGCTCTCCCCCCTAAGCCTGGTATAAATGTGAACTGACAAAGTTGCCTAAAGAATTTTCGTCTTCTATAATTTTATATAAAACTTATTAAATTTCAAATTTCATTTTTAAATTAGAAAATCATTTTTATTAAGTAAACCAAGGGAAACTGCACATGGATTACAAATCAGACTTTGACAATGCCATCAAGTCCTTGTATGCACTTTCTGGAGGTCAGACCATCTTTCTTGGCGCTAGCATAGTTCTGACTGTTGTCCAAACTTCCATAGTCAATTCTTTTCTAAACAGTCGGATTAGAGATATTTCCATGACAGGGTTATCCTCCTTGTGGGCACTTACCTGGGCTCTCTTGCCAAACTGCTTTGTGGCAGCGTTCAGGGACCCCATCCATCACATGTTGCACCTCCCACTATGGAACCTACACCCAAGTTAAAACCCAAATCATAAGCTAAATCCAAATCTAAGGCTAAGACTAAATCTAAATCCTGCGGTTCCACATCCCCCAGTATTCCTACTACTCCTGGTGAGCCAGAGTGGTTAAATCACTCCATCAAAGCAGTACAGCCAATGACTGAAGTTACCCCACCTGATCCTTCTCTGATATCTCCTACCAGATACTTTTCTCTCCTAGATGCTGTTTTGGCATCCCAGTCCATAGATCCTGAAGGGAAGGAGCTCCTAGCGAAGATTGAAGCAGTTACAGCTTTTTCTGGATGGTAATCCCATAAGGAAAGTGTGGTATATTTTCACGACAAGGTATGGGTTCCTTCTGAGCTGCATTCCCGTATCATAAGGGAACATCATGATCCCCCAACCATGGGGCATCTGGCGCAAAAAAATGTATCACTTTTTTCAAGTGAGGGTATGATTGGAATGGGCTGACAAAGGATGTTCCTACTTGGATTGAGCAATGCTTAGACTTTCTCAGGTCCAGGCCAAATAGGACAGGATGAAACGGCCTTCTCCACCCTCTCCAGCAGGCGGCAAGGCCATGGACATTGTTGCAGTGGGTTTCAATGAAAGTTACCCATATCTCATGGGTATTATTCAATCAAGGTGGTAGTAGATCGCTTTACAAAATATGCTATCTTTATACCTTGTTTGACAACCACTACTGCTGAGGGCATAGCACAGTTGCTTGTATCACATGTATTTGCCTTGTTTGGGTTTCACAGGAAATAATCAGTGACATAGGACCTCAGTTTACATCGCAGTTTTTGGAGGCCTTGTATGGTATACTAAAATTAAGCCGTGCAGATTTTCAGCCTATCACCACCAATCTGATAGCCAAACGGATCATACTAGTCAATCCTTAGAGAAGTATTTCTGGTGCTACGCAACTGCCTCACAAGACACATAGGCAGCGGACCTACCTTTTCACCAATTATCCTATAACAACTCCCTCCATTCATCAACAGGATTGTCCCCTAAGCATGCCAATCTGGGGTACAACCCTGCTTTCACCATTGGATCTCAAATGCGGAGTAATATCCAAGCAGCAGACACCTTCATCACAAACATCAAGGAGGTCCACCAGCAAGTACAGAACCACCTGACTAAATCAACCAATGACGTTAAGAAATTTGCAGATAAAAAGTGACGTGAAGCACTTAACTAACAAAAAGGTAATTTTGGTGGGGGTAACCTATAATATGCACCTCAAGGTACCATGTCAGAAATCAGCTTGCAAAAGGGCTGGACAATTTCCTATTATCAAGATTTTGAACATTGTTGCCTTCCACTTGGAACTACCCCTCATTGGAAAATCCATAACTCATTTCATGATTCCTCACTCTCTTTTTTTTAAAAGCGAGAAGCCAGTGGTCGTTGAGCCCATCATGTTGGAGGGAACCCCTGAATTTGAGGTAGAAAGGATTTTGGATTCCAGGCGGGTTAATGAAAGTTCACTATCTGATGTCGTGGAAGGGATATCCAGCATAAGAACAGCTGGGTCCCATCCAAGGACTGTACTAACTGTTAGGAGTAACTGGAGAAATTTCACAAGGAGAACTTAAATGCTCCTGCACCTGACCCACCCAAGTCCGCCACCCTAGCTGCCATCAAAATCCTCACCCCTCACAAACATTATTCCCTGGAAAAAACAACAGAAGGGGGTGTCAGCCCTACCTTTCCAAAGAAAGGGTGATGTATGGCCATGAGGCCAGCCATCAAGCTGGACAGGGGTGTATACCTCTTTAGAACCAAAAAGGGTTCAAATCCAAGGCCCTTCCTCTCAACCAGATCTATGGCCTAGAACATACCCTAGATGAGAGATGGGTGGCTGCTGCTCCTTCCTGTTTGCCACATGTCTCTCCCACCCTTACCCCCCAACCCAAACCCATCCTAGTGTTAAGCTCTACAAAGTTTTACTTAAAAAAACAAGCAACTTTGTGAAGGCATCATGAGAATTCAGAAGCCCCCACCACAGTTTCATTCTCTTCCCCAACTGGTAGTTCAAACTGGAGCTAATCTAAAAGGGGAAACTTACTTAGAAACTAAAATTTGAGAAAAAAGTTGAAAAGAATAGGTCAAGCTTGGAGCTAAACCCAACCCACATTCCAAAATCAAAAATGCGAATTTGGGCATTAGAAAGCAGGAAATTGTCCCTAGATTAGCTTAGAAACCTCAGTCGGTACTATCAAAGCAAAATTGGTGATTGAATCCATTAATTGACAACTTTGAAAATGGAAATGGTCTTCTATTGCAATTTAGATTAGCAGCTACCTACCTCCTTCCACCATATAGCCCAGAACCCTGCTAATAGTAGGATGAGGGGATATTTTTTATTAAGTTTCCCTTTAGCTTGATTTAAATATTATTGGATAAAAGTTAGTCGTTAGTAATTGTATTAAATTAAATAGTTTATGAGTAACAATTGTTTGGGTTGGAGCCTTGCCACCAACTCACCTGACGCACCCACCCTGGTACCCTGAATCTAGCGGTGCTATGAGGACCTTGGCTGCCCATATGGGTATTGGCGTACCCACGCCAAAAGCCAGGTCATTCCTTGGCACTCCGGGTTCCTAACAGCACATTTCAATAAATTTTTGAGACAAATACAGAAGTATGAGGCATGGATAACCCTTCCATTAAGGAGATTTTAAAATTTCTGGGAATTTCAGATCATGCTTATGATGGATCGATATTGGTGCTGTTGGTCAACCTCACTTGACAAACCTAGGACAGTGGGTCTTAGTACTCCAGCTGCTTGCACTAGTCTACTTCCTTTAGAAACATGATGACGTACATAACATTGGGCGATTAAGTGTTTTAGGCTAGAATTTCCTCCATTGATAGCTCTAATTGATATCTCTATTGGGAGAGAGCTCACCAATGAGCAACTGGGCAAAGATGAGAAATTATTAGAAGAATATTCCAACCTCTTCTCAACCTACACATATGATTTCTTCAAAATTACTGGTGTTTTTACTATGTTGTGACTGTGGATGCTCAACTTATCCAATATTATACCTACCAAAAGGGTAAGGTTGAAGTAGCTCACTTGGCTGTTGAGCTTAAGAAGCTACTAGAAGCTGGGTTACTGGTGCCTTCCCATAGCCCTTGGGCCTGCCCTCTCTTGTTATATCAGAAGAAGGATGATAGTCATTGAGTAGTGATGGACTATCAAAGGCTTAACTCCATTACCAAAAGTGACAGTTACCCTTTGCCCTGGATCAATAACTCTCTATACTTGCTTGCCAGGTCCCAATGTTTTTCTTATATAAATCTTGCTATTAAATACTGGCAAATTGAGCTAGCACCTGAAGATCAATCTAAATGTGCGCTCATAGACAATAAAGTTTTTTTAGCCAACCAGGATGCCCCAGTGCCTTTGTAATGCACACGCCACCTTCAACGCGCCATGGACAGGATCCTAGGAGATTTGAAGCTAACCTGTATTCTTGTATGCCTCAATGATACTACTGTATTCTTGTGAACATTTAATGGCCACATGGAACATCTCTTGGAAGTCTGTAGTCATCTTGAAAAAAACATAAGGCTCAAGCCCTTAAAGTGCTCTTTTTTCCAATCTGAAATGGTATTCCTCAGACATAAGGTCTCAAAACATGGGTCTCATCTCGTCACAAAATAAGTTACTGCCATTAAGAAGATGTTGCGCTCCCAGAGCCTCATGGATATTTAAATATCTCTGGATATGGTAGGTTATTATTATCAGTTATCACTAAAATTTGACCTAGTAAACCCTTTGTCTATCTTCTACACAAGAATGTGCCTTTTTAGTGGCATCTTGAACAAAAGCAAGCTTTTTATATTCTGAGGAATGCCCCTTGTACTAAACCTATCTTTAGTTCATCCATGTTTTTACCAGCCATTATTGCTATTCACCAATGCTAATGACATTGCAATTGGGGCTATCCTAGACCAACACGATGAAGATCAAATTTACCATCCAGTGGCTTACTTTAGAAAGACCCTAATCAAGGCTTAATAAAATTATAATGTTACTGAGTATGAGTGATTGGCTGTCTTATTGGAGATCAAGCATTTCCGACCTTACCTATATGGAACTCATTTCACCATTATCACAGAACATGCCTCACTCCAATGGTTACATCAAATGAAGTACCCATACAACAGGTCAGTGAGGTGCATAAAAATTACAGAACTAAGATTTACCATTGTCCATTGAACAGGAGCAATCCATCTAAAATGCAAACAGTCTTTTGATGACGCTGGTGCTGGATAATTTAACCACCAAAGAAGACCATATATATTATCTAATTGGCCATACTGAATGATGGTAGTTAGAAACTTCTGAGTTTCAAACTGAGCTACAAAAAATGACCCAGAACACTCAGATTATAGAAGGAATGCTTTATAAGTAAAGTGACATGAAATGGCTCCATTATATCTGCTCTTCTTTCTGAAGCAATGTCATCCTTGGAGAGCATGCAACCGTGAGACATAAAGCAGTGTAAAGACTTACAAATGGTATAAGAAATGATGCTATTGAGATCAGATGGTCAAGACCATCTAAGAGGTTTTAAAGCATGTTTGACAAGCCATATCCAAGATCGGTTAGCCCTTGGTACCAAAAATGGGTTGTAGCTCCGTTGAGTCCATTTAATGTTGTCAGCATTGATGTGGTGGGCCCTATGTTCACCAGTATACATGGCACAAGTATATCCTATTTGCTGTGAACCGTTTGACCGGATAGTTTGAGCAATTTCCATTACACCTGCCACCATGAAATCCATGGCCCTAATTATTATCCAATCCATTTTTCACTCATCATGGATGCCCGCAAACTCTACTTTCTGGCAATGGATTAAATTTACATCGCAGTTATTCCAATAACTAACTTCACTTTTTGGAACTAATCAGAGTTTTACTGCACCTTACAACCCTTCAACCAATGTGTAGTGAAATGTGCTAATGTGACACTTGTTTCTATCTTGCAGAAGATATCTTCCTTTAACACTATGCACTGGAACCACTATCTTCCCAGCACTTTGCTTTCTTACTGGATAAGTTACCATTAGACAATCAAGAATTTCCTTTTTAAAGCTCTATATGGGTGTACCCCTCAGTTGCCAAGTAGATACTAACCCCTACTCAATTCCTTGATACCTAAAAAAACTCATTTAAAATGAGGGCCTTAGCCAATGAAATCATCCAGCTTTAAGCCTTTTTCACTCAGGGAATTATTACTACTGCAGCAAAAGATACATCTCGCTCCAATGTTAGTCAACCCAATTTACTGATGTTCCAGTTTGGTGACCTAGTCCTTTTCTATCATCATTGACCTAGAGGTCAACAGAAAAGCTCAATATTCTTTATATGGGACACTACCATGTGTTATGAGGTAATTTCTGAATACTATATTGCCAACATTCTTAGGGACAGTTGTTAACCAAGTCCTTGACCAATTCCTATGGCCCTATATCCCCTCTGACAAGATCTTTAGGAGAGCGTTGTCATGATTCAAGATAATAAGCAAGTCAAGATCCCTACTCCTGAATGAGCCTCAATAAGTTGACTCTTGAGCCCTTTTGATTATAACCTGTCCCTGAAGGCACCAATGGGAAATTTGATCAGGAAGAATTATGCACATGGAAATTAATGGAGATGCCTTCTATAATTGCACCTCCACTTCCTGAATCTTGAAAGGCGCAACTCCAAAAAATGTATACACAATGATGTTGTCAATGAAGGCATCAACTAGGCAATTGATATGATAGTATGTGGAAGATCCTGAATGTATGGAGCCATGGAGCCCCTCTTAGCATTGTGTCCCTACTGGCCCATTAGATATCAAGTCCTTTTAACTCAATATAGCGGTCTATTTACCCTATCTTTTTGTCTTCATTGACCTCTCCACTAATACTACAGCTTTGAGACTCATTTTTTTTAGTACTAGATGGTAGCTTTGAGACTCATTTTGAACCTCAGCTTATGGACAAAAGAACTGATAAGCCAGCAATCATAAAGTGTAATTCTCTATTATCTTGACTTTATATGGGATCACATGTGTAAAATAAAGTTTCATCACAATTGTATAGAGCTTATACCAATTTGTGTCACCATTTAAAGAAACATACCTATTATGCATGATAGTCTCATAACTGCTTAAAAATGACCATAGAGCTATATTGTCTTTTATTAAACTACAATGGCTGTAGAAAATCTTTCAACTTAACATATTGGGAGGCTTTGATAGTGCATCAGGCCAACAATATGGAGATTGCTAACCCTTGCTCAACAGACATCAAAGCTCACCTTTTGCTTTGAGTTTGTAAGAAGCAACTCCCTAAACTTCAGAATATTAATGACTTCACTTCAGAGCAACCATTGCTACCAGTGGTCCAGAGCCCAAATCCTAAAGTCACATTGGCGCACTAGCTACTTTCCTACTGATTTTAAGTCAAATGAAGATAAGCTTATTTAGTACTTAATCATTGGCTGCAGTAATTTTGCTGGCCTTATAGGAGTTCCTCATAGCTTTAGGTCTAAAAGTGGTCAGGAAAACTATTTACTGCTGTATAATCACCTAAGGATGCCCAAAAATCCAGTGATCTACCTTCATGCATACCAAAAGTCCAGAGTTAAAATTAGTTACAATACAGATGGATAAATGGAGATGCTCTATTTTATTGTGAAACTGTAAGAACCAGGGGAGCCCATGTTTACTTTGGGCACTAACTCACATCTCAGTGGAACCACCTGCGGCACCAAGTAATAAAAAATATATAGCTCTGCGGCCCTTAATCTGACAAGGGGACAGCCATTTGAGAGAGAGCGTGTTGGCCATGATGCACACCATGATGCTTGAAATGCTGTTCATTAAAATGACAAAAGCCTAAACTATTGGTACAATGATGTTTCTTTAAAAACAGGGAAATAAAAAGCAAATAGGCCACACCCTCACAGGTGAGGGCACTGGCCTATATTAGGTATTGGGGTTTACCAGCGCTCTTCTTGGGTGCTGCATCCTCTTCTTGGGCTGCAGGTTCCTGGGTTTGCACTTTAAAATAAAGTTTTGGATTTCAAAATTTTCACATTAATTAAGTTGGGAGAGGTAATAGGGCATGCCAAAATTGGATGCTACCTGATAAAACTTCTAGGACTTTTCAAAAATTTCTAATTGAGATGCACTCCTCCTGCAGTGGACTGGCATGCAATCAGCATTATAGATGAGAATAATGGGTCATATCAAGAGATAATGAAAGTGAAAAGTAGAATCAGTAAACTGAAAATTAAAAACACAATAAAAAATGATTAGTCTCACATGAACATTAATATAGGAACTTTGGGATTTGAGAGATGGGAGATAGAAAATTCATAAAAAAGGGTAACAGTATAGGGGAACTTACCTGGAGTAAAATGTGCCATTTTATCATTTAGTTGATATTTTTCTGCATAAGAGCCTAATCCTCTCAGTTTACAAACTTCTAGGTATGGTGGTAATAAGAAAATTTATATAAAGAGAGGGTAGAAGGCACTTGAGTTTTGAATCAATCCTTGAATAGGGGTGGCAAGCAAGCTCATGAAAACATAAAGGGAATTTGGTTAAAGGATTAGGTTGTATTATACTGGAGTTTTTTGCTGCTGCACAAAAGCAATTGAAGGAACTTCACAGCATGGGGGTTTTAGTGGGTCTTTATGCCTTAGATTTTTCATTCAATTGGAGTATAATTTAAGTTAAAACAATTAATAACATCAATACTTCTGGTGAGGCAATAGCTCAATTTAGTCTAATTGGAATCACTTCACACCTGAAGCTGAAATTATTCAATATCTAGATCTGTTAGCATATTGTAGTGGTTTGGCCTCATCAACCTCAAGTGTGATTCAATTAAATTTTTTTCTCTTTAGTAAAAGAATTCTTTTCAAATTGATAATTAACTAAGCCTAAATTGTCTGTGTTGCTGTTCACTTGCATCTCATTCTCATTGTTAATTCTATATAATCTGAAAAACTATCCAAAGTAGTCCATGTCACCATCCAAAAGTCATCTCATTCTTATTGGTTAGTCCTACATAACTTGAATAACATTTCATCCTAATTAAGCTATTTTGTGTTTGATCAGAGCCCCAATAATCACCTTAACTTACTGCTAGATGTGTCAATACTGTTCTGTCAATGACCTTGTGACCTCACATAACTCAAAATCTTAATAAAATAAAACATATTAAGGCAATTGACCCAAGCAGTTAGTGCTAGGCTCAGCCTAATTCAAGGCTGACCTTGGAGAGGAATGGAATTCTGACAATTTGCTAATCAGGGGAAATAATTATGGGTGTACTAGATAGCAACATACTCCTAGTCAAATACCAATACAGATTAGGCAACTGAGATAATAAATCAAAAGTGTGCGCGGCATTATTATCAAAAGAGATGAACTAGTAAATTTACAATTCATTTATTTTAAAGATATAATGAAATCAGAGATGACAAGGGTTTTAGGCTTACATTACACAAGAGCCAAATCTTAAAATGTTATTCTGATTTTAACCTTCAATATCAGATCTATAGAGAGAAAGCATAGATGCAGCTCAAAAAAGTCAATCAGCTAATTTAGAGTATGACTGATTATAGAAGGCATTATGTAAATTATATATATGTTTTAAAGATGCTTCTGAAGCTTTTTATTGTATGAATCAACTTATTATGTATATCAGGTGATTTAATATTTATGGGACATTACATTTCTGAATCCACTATCTGTAAACCAAATGATAGTATCTCTAAACAGGGATTTGGGCTGATAAAAGTTGAGGAGGAAGAATTTTATATACTTGTATATGAGAAAAGCTCTAGTCAAGTGACACCTAATAGGTAGAGCACCAAGTATTAGAAACTTGGCTACCAGAAAAAGTTTGATAGTTTCTTTGGAGAAAAATTTGGCGCACACTGCTTAAACGCCTCATATTTTTCACAAGAGCTTTGTTAAGTTGGTTCCATAGGGACCAACTGCAGAAATCTTGTGATAATAGGTATTACTAATAAAGGAAAAGAATTAATATCAGATATGATTTCTTTGAAGTGTATAGCTCTATTTAACTTTTTCTCACCTCTTTTCTGTAAATTCAAAACTGTGTATACTTCCAAAACTCTGATACTGAACTTTGTGCATAAGGAACCTCTTTTCCTGATCCAGTATTAAATAATTATATCAATTAGGAGTTTTATCTATTTGGGATAGATTTTTGATTAAAGACTCTTATGCTTGCTCAATTAGTGCAAGTTGCTTCTTTGGTAAGACACTAGTCCTTTCTAATTACCTAAAACTATAAGTACTTGTATATAAAGTGCTTTTACATATATTTATCATTTTAAGATTGTCTCTTAAGTTCAAGTTTTCACATGTAATTTAGAGCTGCTCTCTATACCATCTTGCAATCTTAAGCCTCTTTTTACAGATAGTTTTGAGAGAGTATATCATACTCATCACTTATCAGAGATAAGTTCAGAAAACTATTTTATGCAGAGATTAAGCTGAAGGACTAGACCCTTTTTAATTAAAATAGCTATGCTAGGTAAATACGTTGGGTATCTGATGAATCTTAAAAGTCATTGATGCTAAAATTTAACTTTCTGGGTATATAATTAGCACTATAAGGTCCTTTTGGCGCTTTACAATTAAGCTTAGAAATTTCTAGTTAAGCTGCTGATTAGATAAGAACAATCTTAGCCTATTGAGTACCTTCTATAGAGACTAGTTTACAATTATCCCAGAGTTAAATTGCTTTAATCATGTAATCATGCACAATAATCTATCAGGTGGTGCATTGTAAATCCTTAAATATTAGTATCCCAAAGTAAATGTACCTCAATCTCATATAAAATAATTTTAAGTAAATCTGGTTCTTTTTATAACATTTACAGAAGCATAAAATGCTAAATAAACCTCTCAAACGTTTAAGTTTTGACTCATGTTACTTGCCTTCTGTGGGCATACTTTAACCCTTAAAGTTGGGCTAAGTTGATGAAAAATTTTGATTTAGTAACTCCCTATAGCGATACTTCTGAGAAAATGCTCAAGATCTGTACTTGACTTTTGTTAACTTTTTTTTTAATTTATAGTTGCAACAAAGTAATTGCTCTAGATTAAAACAGTGTATTAGATACTATACTATAAAGTTCCAATATTTATTTAAGCTTGATTTTGATATCAAGAAGTTTAAAGTATCCATCAGATCATTCTACTGGCTTTTATTAATTAAATTTATATATTGGCCAAAATTTTCATCAGCCTATTAATTTCAGTGTAACAAGTGTAGGTTGATAAAGCCTGGACCTTAAAGATCTTGCTGGTTCCTCTCTACAACAAGGTTGCCATTTAGCAATGGGATGGTATCAGTATGACAAAAGTTGGAAAGCTTAACTTTTATTTTGTAAAAGGTTGCTTTTAGGATATGTTTGAAAATCAATTTTTTAGTGATAAAGGGCTCTGCTAGTGTGCCAGGAAAACCAGTATGGAGACTGACTGACCCTTGCTATTTCATCTTTATAGGTGTACCAATCCCCTACAAGTCCACATCCAACCTACCAACCCAGCAGACCAAAAACTTCGCCTTAGCTCCATGGTCCTTTTTGGGAGTGCACCAGTGGTCTTCAGCCCACTTCCTGGACAGCCCTACCCTTGCTCCTTCTCCCTTATGACCAATCACCAGCCCCTCTTGGATGTGCCCCAGCAAGTCCATCCCTCATTTTGGGTGTCTATGGCACTCATGCACTGCATTACCCTCATGGCTGACAGCCATCAGCCTATCATTATTGGTGGTCAATTTCCAGGTTCCTGTTGTAGATTTCTTGTAAGGCTGAGATATGGGAGCTGGCTGCATCAGCCACTTCAGGTGCATCTGTAAGTCCAGGGGAACATCCCCTTTGTGTGGATCAGAAAATTTTCCCATTTCAAATAAAAAGGGTCCAAAGAGGGTGGATGTACCCCTTGTCACCCAGGGTGACCTCACCCATGTGGTAGATGAGCGCTGGGTAACAGTGCTCCCTCTGTAGATTCTTTCCCAGTTCCCACACTTACCTCAGCTGAACTTGTCTGCTGAATTGAGACAATTGGTACCAAAATTATTGTTGGTCACCTTTTCCATGAGTGGGAGGGACTCTATAATACCAATGGCGTTAAATCCTCAGAATTGAAGCTGAAATGTCCAAAATCAACGGGAATAAAGCCCAACGAGCAGAAAACTAATAATCAGAAAGGGAAAAGAATTGAATTCTTGGCCAGAATTGCCAATGGCATTGAGCCATTGTGCAGTACAATCACTGACACCAAACTCCCCTCTTAAAATCATTGGAAACAATCCCCAATGAGCAGATATCACCATCAGAATTGGGGTTGGTGCCCAACATAACTCATTTGGCTGAATGAACACCCCAGCGACTGGGCACAGGTGGGTTGGATATCCTAAACCTGTTTCTGAGCCATTGGGACTGCCCCTATGTGGGGTGGCTCTAAGGGATTCCTGTTGCCCGTCAGGCCAGATGTCATCACACTAACTGATGAAAATGTAGTAGAGCTTTAGTCCAGGTGCTTGAGGATGAACTGATAGTGACTCAGCCTGCCGCTGAATCCTTCAATGTAAATTCAAATTAAAAATTAATCTCCCCCTCCCCCAAAAATTTGCTGGGTTAGGTCAAATTTGTGGGACCTAACCCTGCTTTGACCTACTACCAAATTGAACACTATTTAATCAGTTGCTTCGCACTGATAAAATTGTTGGTTGATTTTCTTTATTTAACTTTCAATAAAATCCCTACACCCAATTTCAGTTTTTATTATGTTCAAATCTAAACCTCCCTTCCTACCTATAATTCCCCAACCCATGGGGCCCATGGCTGTGCTCACCTGGTTCTTTGCACAGTTCCTATACATAACAATGGCTCATGGCCTCTTAGTGACAAAACTCCTCACTGGTTTCATAACTGTCATACCAGCAGCAGTGCCACTGGCATTTAGGCTTGGCATTTGGGTGCTTCAGCACTTGAACTGGCATGCCAGTCTAAAATAACTTGCTGTTTGCCTGACAGCATCACTCTGCACCTGCCTCAGAGATCTCTAGTACCACCCCTACCTATCTTAGTAGATCTTGCTACTTTAAATAAATAAAGGTGGGCAAAAGAGAGATCTTTATTAGAAGGGATTAATGACTACTTATACTTAGGCTACTTCATCTATTTAAAACCCATTAATCATCCAAGCTGGAACCTCATTCAATTGTCAGTCATCCACATATACTTATTCCCTCCAATATGTTTGTCCCAAACACCAAATAATAATTTCACCCATCCTTGGCACAATTTGCTGGTCAGTCATATATAATTAATATTATAACTATAATTGAGCATCCTCAGCATAAGTTGCCAGTACTCAGATTTGGAGCAGCAAAATCATCATCAGATGTTTGATAATGGAAACACCAGCTTTCCACCAGAAAATCCTACAATGGCCCACAATTTGGCAGTTGGCATCAAACTAGGATTCTGCTGAACCTGAATGATTAGTAATTAATTGGCATTCTCAGCATTAGTCACTGGTGTCAACCTTCAAATAACATTACTGTTGGGGATTATCCCCAATACTTTGAAAGGGCTCAACCCACCCAAATGAGGAGCACCAATTGCAATTATAATATTAAAATAACATCAAACTAGGCAATTAGCTGGCAGTCATGCTGACACCCCTAATTTCGATATTATCGGGAGGAATCTATCTGGTTAATTTTCTGACAGGATAATTATAATTAATCTAATTAGATGTCCTAACACCCAATTTTCTCAAATGGTTTTGACAGCTGATCAGTACCACTTTAAGTTGATCCTTAAATAACAACCTTGCTTTTTGAATATTACCTAACTAATAAAGTGAAACTAGATAAATATCATAGCATTACTATCAGTTTAATACCATAGCCTTCAACTGATAAACTATCCTCGACTTATCCCTTAGTTTGCAGTTCCCTTAGCTTTGACTTTAAGGGTGGGTTTAACACCACTTGGGTTCAAAAAAAGATCCCTCCCTTTATAAACATTTTGCGACCATGTAGGGGGATGCCGTGGAGGTTATAAAAAAGACCTTGGCTCAAGTGGTATTGGAGATTGTAGATAATCGCTTAATCTAAGGGGAGGGCAGTTTAGAGCCATCTCGGCTATTAACCTTAAGGGTTAAAGTTTAAATCCTAAGCTTTTAACAGGCTTGCCTTAAATCTCATTGAGGATACTTGCCCTAAGGCTGTCTCGAGGAGGATACTTAAATGCTATACTAAATCCTATCGTTAATTGCAACTAGGCACGTGATAGTCTCATGTTCGAACCATGGCCATCAAACCAATTTCTCAACATAATAGCTATAAACAGTCCAAATAATAGGTTTGAGAATTGAAGGAGAAGAGCTTGTATCAAGTCTAGGTTTGTGCGAATTAGATAACAAGCGGTTATAATTAGAATACAATGCGTGTGACCGTTAGGCACGGGTTTAATCAATCGCTTTGATAAGCTGGGAGCGGTGGTTATGGGCTGCTGAGTGATTTGATTTGAAACGGGGGCGTGGTAAATTTACTGTGCGAATGGATAGTTTGACCAAGGAGATGGCATTTAAGGTACTATAAAATCGTTGCAAAAGCTTAAGCTCGCTCAGCAAATTAGTTAAAGTTGGTCTCATAACACTGCCCTTAAGGTCACATTTAACCTGGATTTAATGTTTACATTGATAAAACGAGTTTGAGGGAATGATTATTTCTCAGTCGAAAGGTAGGCCAAATAAAAGGATGCCCTAAAACAACCCTTATGGACCAGGCAGGTCCTCATTTAAAGTAGAACTAATTATACACATTCAATATTTCATTCTAGCCGTAAACGATAGCTTTAGGGAAACGGTGAAGCGTTCCGGCGGATAGGAGAGCACACAAAGCCTGCCCATCAAAGAGAAACTAGATCAGCTGGCGGAAACTGTGCCAGTCAAGGAGGCGCTAAGAGAAGTCGCCATTTCCAAACCAGAGCCCGAAAGCTTGGGCGCTTCTTTAGGGGCCTTCGGGATGGAACCCTTAGTGGAGGTTCCAGAACGAGCACCATTGGCCTTTCGGAAATCATCGATGGATTGAAAGTCCTTCAAGATGGTTTGAAGCTTGGGGAGAATATCGAGCTTGCGAGTGGACTTGTCCTTACGATAGTATAGATAGGCCCAGAACTTTTCAAGCCCATAAAGGTTGCCACGCTCGTAATCCTGGAGGGTGAGTTCCTGGAAGTCTAAGAAGATGTCGGTCCGGAACTTGTTCTCGAGGCCATATGAGTAGTAGCGGAAGAGACACTCCATCCCATAGCAGTAATGGGCCAGAGCATCCTCGCAAGCCAAGGCCTTAAACTCGCAGTACATCCGCTTGTTATAGTGCTTGCGTAAGAAGTGCGACCAGAAGCGGAAGAGCGAATTCATCTCGTGCGACTGACCAACGCCAAGGCGCTTGCGGTCCTTCGTGGCGCGGGCATGGAAGCGCGAATACTTGCTGTGCACAAACCCGTTGTCGCGGAGCAGCTCATGACTGGGGTGCTCAAACTTGGGGAAGGATTTCCCAAAGGAGCCAGGGAAAGAACTCCCCTCACACTCAAAGCTCTTGCTGAAGCTGGCGCCCTTTGATAATGACGAGGGAGGCGTGGCCAAATCGGTCTCCCCCGAATGAGCCAGCACCCAGCCGATGGGCGCCTGGGCTTGAAACTTGCGGGTGTCACGGTACCGCGTCTGAGATCCATCCTGGGAACTTGGACCAAGCGTTCCAGAGAGGGGAGGGGCTGAAACTTGGTCGCGTATGGGGATGAACTTGGGGGAGAGCAAGGGATACGCCTTAGAGCTGACCGTAGTCTTAGCCGTGGGTACCGCCACCGGCTGAGGGGCGAGACTGTTTTGGAGCTGTTGAAACTGATCGGAATCCACTACGCCAACTTTCTGATTGGTGGGCTTATCAAACGGGGTCCGCACCTTCTTATGTAAATCTTTCTGATAGTAATAAAGGCCCTCTTTGATCATCTCCTCCAGGTCTTCGTTGATGGCCTTGCGCTCGTAAGGGATGTGGTGGCGATCGCGCCGGCGCTGTGTGACGATGAGCAGAGAAGAGACCACCTCGTCATTGACGTCCTCATCCGAATCATGCTCATCTGAACTAGAATAGTACTTTTCCAGCGGTTGAGAGTGAGTAGTATCTTCGTCCAGCTGAAAGAGCGCCTCGTCATCAGCAGTATACTTCGGCTTGGTTGCAGAGTTTTGGATCTGGCGATCACTACTGCTTCGAAGCGAGGGGACAGCCGAAGCGTTCACAGTACTGGAAGGAAGCTTAGGCGAAGAGGTTGCTAGTATTGTAAGCCTTGCCTACTAAGATGATTGTTACTTTTTAAATCACCGGGCGGGCTTTTTTGGGCAGGCTAAAAAGTTTACTTAAGTGTTATAAGCAAACCCGCCTACCTGGGGTGGGAAAAGCCATGCGGCCCAGTCGTCGATACGCCGCACCTTCATGTCCCTAACCTCAAGCGCTCTGCTCAACTCAATCGCCTACAAAAGGTATGAAATAGCTCCGAGTAGACAATTACACTCCAGAATCACGGCGATATCGGTGCAGATTTTCTTGATTCGGTTGAAGGAGGCTAGCAAAGAGATGGATATAAACCCTTCGGAGTCCATCTAAGAAGCGGATTCAGTTTTGACAAAGCACGATCAAGACGTTTCAGTTTGCTCACCTGCTTACGGAGGAATACATCGCGGCAGAGGTTCTGATTGCTAAAATAAAATTCGCTGGATTGAAAAGTCAGACCCAAGTCAAGAGGAACCTCGCTACAGGCATCACTTACATCTGCTGCCTTATGGCTTCCTTTAAGCTCTTTAAGGCGCTTGAAGCGTGGGGTCTGGGGGGATGAGAACCCACTGAGGAGCGATGCTTCCCCACCAAGGTCCAGACCTCCTGCGTCTGAGAGGGCGGGGTTCGGCTCCCTAAAGCAATAAGCGATTAAGTAAAGAAGTTAGAAACACGCTGAAGGTGCAAAAACTAAAGCCAGTGAATCAATTGGAGTTAACCAACAAAAGCGTGGACTCCCATAGGACAACAAAATAAGAAAAAAGCTGGCTGAATATCTATCACCCATGTTGGATGCCAAAGCCTTACCAGATATTGAGCTTTGAGATGCTTGACCCTCGGTAGCAGACATAAAGAAAGGGATAAGGGATTTAAAGTTAGCGTGGATTATAAAGTTTAAATTGAGCCGGTGCGCATAATTTATGCATACCGTTATAAGTAAATTGAAGTTCGATTGGATACAATTTTAAGTTTGAAGAGTAGATGCAACTTGGCCTTAAAACATGATCAGCTTTCGGTTGTTACCGCTTTGTACTGAGGCGTCCATTAAATTAAAAAAATTATTCGAGGTGGGTCGACCTTGGGACAAATATACCACACCGAGAATGTTCTCTAGCCAGTACAGGTTTCGAACTCAAAACCTGCACTAGGGGTGGAAGCAGTTTTACCCGCTCGGCTAACCACCCTTGGCGTCCATTAAATTAAATTCAGGCAAGTATTGTTGAGCTCCTTTCAAATGCTAGGCTGTACTCTAATCGATCCGATGTATCCTTAACGAATCCATTTATAGCCAATTAGATTTGAATACCTGAGCAAATATCAGAGCAGTGTAAATCCGAAGTGTATAGAAATGTTCCATCTCTTTCCCTACACGGCATTGTACGCGACAGCTTTACCACGAGGAAATATAAATAAGATTATGAGGCAGCTCGTTTAGTGGTAGATAATACTTCATCGGGTAATAGGCATAAACTTTTTACGCTTATCGGATAAAAATTCTATCCATATAAATTCTATTTAAAGGCAAAGTTAGAACAGTCTCGATCGATTTAATTTACTCTACCGATTCAGAGAAACGTACATCCCAGTCATCGGCAATTTGCTAGTAGCTTTTATCGTTACAAAAAGAATCGAGTTTAATCTCAATTAAGATGATTGGTCGATGAAGTTTAAAAGGGGATAGGATCGCATATTAATCCAATAAAAAGCAAATCCCATCTGGTGGCAAGTATTAGTATTGGCAACGAGATGAGACATTTGGCTTTGATAAATAAGCACACCGTCAAAGTGTGCAGATAACGTCTGTAAACGAAAACATGCTCTCCACAGCTTTTCTCTTAAGTTGATGAATGGATTAAAATGATGTAATCTCCTTTGACTCGCCTCAAAGTTTCAGCTCCGCTAAAAAACCTATCCGCCTGGCTTATCGTTTCTTATCACGTAAGTAATCTCCTAAGCACCAATCATATCATCTGACACCACCACGAAATATGACTCATCAACTTTATCTCAACTTTCTAAAAGAACTAGCTTCTATATCAATACACCAATACAACCAATCAGAATTGGTTTAGTGGAATTGTCAGTGTTGAGACTGAAACATCCATGTCAATTGTCATTAGTCATACCCTGCTTAACGTGAGTGATACATTCTTCAGCAATTCGCGTAAAACGAAAATTATTAAAGACAAAATTTACGTATTAATTACATTTACAATGATACGTATATATAATATTATTGGTACTATATATATATAATTTTTTATATGTATAATAAGTATTTTCTTAAAAAACGCGTTATAGCGAAATCGCGTTATATGGGTAGCGCAAAGTGGGGTATGATGACTGTACCTATATAATTAACTTGCTTAAATAGATTTGAGGACTAGCTGTTCTCTATGGCAAACCATAGATCATTATCAATTAGCCTTTTCTTTCATATGCGATCCCTTTTGACTGTATAATAAATAGCTATTATGATCAAAGAAAAGTTTTAAAGTACACAATTAAATTAAAAAACAATATGTAGCATTTATCATCCAAAATATCTGCTACAGCGCCAGTTGCTACCACAGCATGATACCCAGCTCCGCCTTGCATATTTTAAAAACTGCAAAGATGCTTACAAGCTAGTTAGCCAGACCGGTAAATTCTCTAAGGTACTTCTTTCCTCCAATGGACTTGTTACTTTACCACATTTGCTTTTTCTTACATATAATAAACTTGAGTTACCTAAATGATATTTTATTTGGCTTTGGAGTAAAGTATAGCCCTATGTTCCCTTATGCTAATTGCCAACTTTTAGATAATGCTATATACATATTCTCATAAGTTAATTTTGTTAAATTTCACCTAGTTAGGGGCTAGCTTAGTAGATGATTTATTGCAAGGTAGATATATGCAGAAGAGTCTGTTTTATATAGCCTTTATATACTTCAAAAACTAAACATTAAAATATTTATTGAGGGACACCACCCAAGTGATATAGGCTATATAATTTTCAACATATTTATACCTATAAATTTTATTTAGGGAGCTTACTGCAGACCTTAAAACTTACAAAGCCAATCTAATTAATACTTTCATTGTCAAGAGAGTGTCTGTAACTCTCTCATTCCAAGTGAGGTGGAGTGGGATACCCAACCACACTGCCAGGGAACTAGCCATTAACAAGATTAGAATAGAGCACCATGGAGGGTACCAGAGCAGAAGAGACCTAGGGCAATGGTGTACAATGCTTTATATAAGAGTAAATTTTAAATTTTAAATTTTATTTGAGGTGGGCCAACCTGGGGACAATATCTCACCAATTAAGGGGAAATCAAATAAATGGGAAAGTAGGATAAAACCTGGAAAACCTCCATATGTGGTGTATGATAGTCCAGAAACTCCATGGACCACCTTTGCTATTTGCTATCTCAGTTTGGGTCATTGGTGTGCAACGGTGTGCAACGCCAAAAAAGTTATAATTGTCTCCTACCCAAAGTTCATCAACTGGGATCAAACTCAGGGAAGCAGTGGTAGAGGGTCCATATTCTACCACTGGGGTATCCTCCCTACGCAGTGTATAAAAGTAAATAACAAATATACAACAGAACCTGGTTGGACCTCAAAGGGGATCCATAATCAGGTGGAGATCAGTGCTAGGGAGCTTGGGTGCCTTGATCTGGAGGGGACCAGGGCGACTTGCAGGTGCACCATATGCTGCAGTTATCTTGGATAAAGTGTAGTGGCCAACATTGTTGGAGACCTCCTTGAAGAGGTTACCACACAGGTCACCCAAGAAACTATATTCAAAAAATGTAAGAAATGGGGAATTGTTTATTATAAAGAAGTTGACCAACAAGAAAGCTTGGCACCAAGAAAACATATTTAAGCAATTGGGGAGAATCGTCCATTTGAGAAAGTGGTGCTAAGCCCTGATAAACCAATAAGCGCATGCTTCCATCAGCCAGGTGCTAAATCTTGAGATTGACCAAACTTGAGCGACTGATTGTAAACATGGCTGACCCAATTTTTAAATTTCAAAAATTAAATGGGTCTTAAAACCCTGTTCACCAACTAACTAAACCAAACTGTCACTATTGGTAATATAACTAGTTTGTTTTAGTGCTCTTGCCTTCACATAGGGATGAGCATTGCGCACTTCCCCTAGTCTGACCTGAGCATACCTGGCCTGAACCCAGCGCTGGTATAGGGTATGATTGAGGTCAGGAATGCCTGCCAACTTCACTTTTTTAGCCTCATAATGACTAGCTTTATCATTGCAGTTTTACCCTTAATTATATCATCAGGCCATGACATTCATCATGTCAAAGTGGAACAATAATTTAGATAAAAGTTTATGATACCAGTACCCCAAATAATAATGATGTTATGCAATATTTCTTTATAGACTATTATTCTCTTGATGCCATTTTGCCACTTTGTGCTTATATCAAATATAGCAATGTAATGTGTCCCACCTATCTTTAAACATGATTATCTGAAGTTAAAATACCATCAACTGTATTGTACCTGTTGAGGAACTGGAATACTAAGAAAAAGCCTGGCTTCCATTGTGGGTGCCTGAGCAACCATGACAGAATCTTTAGAACACAAGGCACCGTCATTCTGATAAGATGAAAGTAAGAATGGAAGGATGGACTAAGTGGGGAGGAATATTGTGTGAATGTGGTGGCTTGATAAATGTTTGCTATTACTTGATTTTATCGCTTAATTTTAGCAAATATTAAGGCAGAAATCATAAGTGGCTGAGCTAAAATTAACTATGATTCAAAAGGTATGGCTCCTTTAATTGATAGCAATAAACAATTGTCATTAGGTTGAGTTCTGTATTTAACAAGTGAAAATAAGGATCTGGGAAATACTTTTTATAATAAAAACTTTAAAGCAAAATGACTGACAACCTTAAATGTGTAGACTGTTAGTACTATAACTATAGGATGGGGTGAGGGCTTAGTAAAGATCAAATTCATGGAAGTGGATTGTGTTAATCTTGAATAATTCATTTTTGCATTTGATCCTCAGAATTTGGGTTTTAATTATCAAATTCTGTGTTTAAATTGTCCATTTCATGTTTGTACATCTAATTCTATCATGGCAATCTTGGGATTCATTGCCCCATCTGTGTCATGGACTCTGGTAATTAAAGACTGGACTTCCAATCATGGTTTGTGACAACCCAGTGAAAAGCTTATAATGCCAGTGGTATAGAAATCCTAACAACTTTGAGGAGGGACGCCCTATGGTTCCTATAAGGGTAGTAAAGTTACTTAACGTACCAAAGGCCCCCATAGCAAACCAAATGGCTGCAATGGGGGATAACACCCAGAGGTGGGAGAGCCATGGAGGATGACCAATCCTCCAGGGGTTTCAGTTGCTGGCCTTTTGCATCATACCCAAAATTCTTTATATTTTCTCTATATATATGATGATCATTAGGTTCACTAGGAGGTAGCAATTTGCAATAATAAAAATCAGGATTGTGAGTTGAATCAGATTGGTTTGATTCAAATATGGGGTAACCTTGGTAATTTAATTGCAGTTGAAGAGGTAGGTCAAATAGCTGAGCAGAGTCAGAAAAGGTATTAATTTTGAATCAATTTATTTATATAGACTGGGGTAGATTTCTCCAAGGATCAGTGATCTGGATGATCTGGCAACTGAGTTTCTCATCCAGGTTGTGAGGGCAGGCATTCATTGGTAAAAAAAGTCATGTCAAAATACTGAATTAATGGATCAGAGTGCCACTCAACAAACATTGGGCACAGAACACTGATGGTGGCATATTTGGTAGGATTTTAAGAGTAAATGGTTAGTTCTTAGTAAACTGGCAGAGTCCATGAGAATAAAGTTGGAAAACTGGGATTTATCTCATAAACTTAAACAAAAGAATGAACTGACAACTGACTATAAGAGGAGCGGTTGTCTTTTATACTTGGTGGTAGGGGAAGAGCTTGGGGGATGTCTAGAACTAGGCTGGCTTACACTCTATTTAGCTGGTCCCCTGGGTCAAGGTTTTAAAGAGCATCCTGGGTTTAAGGGGTTGTCAGATAGCTTATGTACAAGGTTGTAAAAACTCTGATATTGGAAATTACAGATTATCTGCAGAGGTACTCTGATCAATCCAAACTTGAGTGGATTTGCTTAGATATTTTGCCCATCATAATTGGCTTTCAGAGGAGTTGCTTTTGACAATTGACTTACATTTAAGAATTCTCAGAAACAAACTATTAATTTGGATCAGTAACCCATGACCCAAAACCTCATATTTAGTGACCTGAACCAGTTTTTCAGACCCAGCAAAGCTTTTTCAATTTTCAAAGCCAGTCTTTCTAGTTCCAAAGGGGGTGGTGATAACAGGGTGGGGGTCAGATAATGGTGGGGGTCCTGATGGAGGCATCTGGTCAGAACTACCTCCCTACAAACACTCTTAATCTCTTCCACAAGGGAAGAAGCAGGAAAGAGGGTACAGTAGAAATCTTTGGGGGCCAGAGCAGTGACTTACCACTCATCAATCATATTGGCCAAGTCACCCAGTGGAACTAAGGGCTCAACAGGTGCCTTTGTTTCTCTCTTGTATCTTTAAGGGAACTTTCCATGGTCTAACCCAAGAGGTAGGGTTTACCAACTTACAATCTAAAGACTATTGTATGCCATTTTATATGAATTTGTACTGGTGTTAATCTCCTTATAGAAATTTCTATCATCTTTGTTATCCCAGGTATTAAATTTTTACAACCAATAATCAGCACACTGACCTTATCTCACTTAATTTTAAAGACCAACTTGGTGCTCAGGGGGACTACTCCGCGCAAATTAGGCACCAGACAACCTTTGGTAACATTAAAATCACTCTAATAAGCTAATCCTCCTCAGATGCTATCATTGGTATCAATCACTTGGCTAACTTATCTGTGCCCATGGTAAACTTCCTGACACTCTTAGATATCCTTGACATACGTTGGACTTTATGACTCAATGGGAACTTTTAAACCTCTTCCTTGGCATTATCAACACCAAGGCATCCTCAACAGAGTGTCTTCTTTTTACAGGGTAATCCCAGGCTGGCTACTGGCGATTACTTCAGATTGGTCAATCAAAGACTGGTTGCTGGCAATTACTAACTTGATACAACACAAGTTAAAACAAGAAGGATAAATTTAAGATTCTGTAGAAAGGGTTTTTATTAAAATATAAGAAGTTATTTATAATTCAGGAAAAATTCAAGATATAAAATAAATGAGATATTCAAAAGTAGATGGGAAATCAGGGTCAATATTGAGGATTTTTATGATCCTCTAGCCAGATGGCGTCTGATTGATTCTTTGGTTTCCTCACTATTTTGTACTAATTCTTATATATGTGAGCTCCATCTTGCAGTGGTTACCCCTAAACCTGGATATTCAGGATCCTTTGTGCTAGGCCCTGCTTCTGAGTTCTGGGCCATTGTTTCTTCAGTTGAAATTAGTCAATTACCAAATCTGGTAATATGCACCTTTACATTGGGTTTGTGCAATGGCGCTCCAGTGATGCACCTCACATTGTGGCTTTGAGTTGCTCTAGAAATTGGATGACTGCCCAATTTTGTAATATTCTCTTTCAAACTTCTGATACTTTCACTGGTGTAATTTGGTTTGCTCATCTGGGTGGCATCAGCATAACGTAAATTATTTTGGCCCCTGAAAGTATAAGGGGGTTGAGTTTCATATAAAAATTTGCATGGCAATGTCATCCTCTTTAAAAATTCTTCACACTTGGCAGGACGAAGATTATTTGCATTATGTCATTATTTTTTAGGCTTAAAATTATTTCTCTTGCCCTCACCTATTAAAGGGCCTTGATTGTCCCCATCCACAATGGCCTGGTTACCAGTACCTCCACCAGTTTGGGGTTGTCTTCATGTATTCCACTGGTTGAGGAATGATTGAGAGCACCACCCAAGGTCTCATCTGCAACACTTCCCCTTCCAAGATGAGACCTGTGTAATGCTTAAAGGTGTCAGGTGTGCACTCTGTTAAAAACAATGTTTGTTTCATCATCACAAATGGAGTATTCTTCTCCTATCTTAATCAAACAGAAGCAGGACCAGTCCAAATGGCCTGTAGCTCTCAGGTTGTGTTTCTCACAAATAGTAGAACAAAAACTTGTCTCCAATGCTGAATTTGGGTAACTTGGTTCTTATCTGGCTTTCACTTTAGCTTGGGGGGGAGGCTAGCTTCAATGTTTCTTGAAGCTTCTAACTATATTCTGATTAAATCCTCAGACAGCTCCTATTAGTAACTTCTGGATGGCAGGTTTATTCTATCTGCTGCTATTATTGGTGCCATGAGGGTAGGAAGTGCAGCCTCTCACCCATACAGGGCTTGAATGGGGACATTTTAATCAAGCTATGATGCTTAACTGGTAAGCCAACTAGTATTGATGGGAGCAACTGGTCTTATTTTGACTTGTAGTTTAGGGTTGTTAGACATTCTACTTTTTGATTAAAGAAAAAGAATGTTGGAGGTATTAGTGCTCCTGAATCTGCTCTTATGATTGGCCCATCACCTGCCCAATATTTAAATAATATTGTGGATATCAATGCTATGAGTACCCACAGCGAAAAGACCTTAGCAGATTCCTAGTGGAATCCTAACCATCAGAAAAATATGGTTTATCGCAAAAATTGGCTTAAAATGTAATTACTAATAATAGGATTACTCTGACTTCTTGGCTGAATTTGAGGAGTTCAATATTGCATGGATCCAAACCTCCACGGGGTGAGAAGATTTTACCCATCAATGATTGGGTGCAAATTAACCAATCATTACCACACAAGTCTGACCACCGCCAAGGTGAAAAGATTTTACTCAATGCTGATAGGGTGAGAATTAACAAATCATTACCACCCAAATCTGACCACCGCTGAGGTGAGAAGATATTACTCGATGATGATATGGGGCAAATTGGCCAATCATTACCACCTGAGTCTGACCACCGCCAAGGTGAAAAGATTTTACTCACTGATGATTGGATACAATACATCAAATTATTACCACATGGGTTGGTTTTGCCTCAAAAAGTTTTATTTTCAATATGATAGGCCAAAAGCCTATATTACCTAATATAGATAACTGAGCTTTACATTCTTTTGCCTCAAATATTGATGGTCTTGAAATATGAACTAGTTTAAATAGGAAAAACTAGTATTGAGGAAAGGGACCTTTCCTGGTTTTGCCCTGCCTAAACAATAAAAAACCTAAAAAACTTTAACAAGTGTTATTTATTACTTTTATTATAAGGTAAATATCTCACTTTAATAAATTATTTGTGGCATTTATTGGCGGATCCCACAAGGGTCATCATCTTTAAATGCCTCCTAGGGTCCTGCTGACTCTTTTGATACTTCAATTGAAGGATGAATTGTAGGGAGTGGTGAGCTTCTGCTTAACCCCTACCAAATCCATTAACTTCTTCACTACATTTGAGATGAAGTTTTTGCAATTGTCTGACAAGAGGATTTGGGCATCCATGTTTTGAAATCACTTGGTTGTACAAGAAACAGGCAGTGTAATTTTCAGCGTACATCTTGACTGCAGACGCTTTGACCCACTTTGTGAAGTGATCAATCGCATCCAGGATGAACTTGGTGCCGCTGGATGGTGTGGGCAATGGTCCCACCACTTCAAAAGACATTTCTAAACGGTCAGTGGGTGGAATGGATGTAAACTCATATCTCTTTTCCAGTGGATTAGAATGATGCAGGGTACACAACTACAATTCTTAGGGTACTTAGTCAGACATTCATTTACAGTAAAACCTCTCCTTGAGGTACGCCAATGTCTTCTGGAATCATCCATGGCCCACATGCTTGTGAGCCCCCATCAATATCTCCATGCAATCATTGGGCTAAATGTAAGGATACCATTTGCCTTGAACTTTCTTTTTCAGGTTTCCATTGACACGCTAGGTGTCTTTAGAATATCTGCTTAGGATGCTCTTGACCTCTTATGTTTCATCCTGCCAAGCTCCTTCAGGTAGCTCAATTAGGTCATACAGGCAATCGCTCTCTGGCACCTGCAGGTGGAATACTGGTAGTTTTGACAAACCATCTTCATTAAGATCTTTATCTTCTGCTTGATGTATGATTTTGAATTCATACCCTTGCAGGAGGACAGACCAACGGCAAGGCGTCCATATGGATCCTTCATGTTCATTAGCCAGAAAAACGACGCTTGATCCATGACTACTTTGAAATGTACTCCATAAAGATAGGACCTAAAGTGATTGACTGCTCTGATTACTACAAGGCATTCACATTCAGTAACTGTGTATTTCTTTTCTTCCTTGCTGAATACTTTAGAATAATACTCTATTGGGTGGTATACTCCATTTTTATCTAGTTATTTTAGGATTGCACCAAGTCCCACATTACTGGCTTCATTGTACAATTATAAGGTCTTATTAAAGTCTGGATATGTAACGATTCATACTTCTGAAAATTGCGCCTTTAACTCCTCAAATTCCTGCATCTGCTCCAGGCTCCACTAAAACTTCATCTCTAAAGTCAGGAGGTTGTAAGGGGCACCGTCAAGTCCGCAAAAATAAGTGATGGCTAGCCTGTAGTACCCCACCATTCCAAGGAACACTAAAACGTCCCTCATACTCTTTGGTGGCTCCATTGCCACAATTGCATTTACTTTTCCATCCTGAGGCTTAATTCTGACTGAGCTAATCTCATGCCCCAGGAATTCTAGTTATCATTTGAGGAAAGTACACTTGCTTCTCTTCAGTTTCAAGTTGGAAGTAAGCAGCCAAGTAAAGATCTCCTAGAGGTGCTGAAAGTGTATTTGAAACGTGTGGCTGAACACTGATGTTGTCATGGTATATCAACACACCTGATGAGATCACTGAAGATGTGATTCATCACTTGTTGGAAGGTTTCAGGGGCGTTAAAGAGCCCCTGCGGCATCCTCATGGGATTAAACAACCCTTGGCTGCTGATTAGAACGCATTTCTCCTAGCCCTCAAGGGAGAGCTCCACTTGCCAGTAGCCTCTGGCTAAGTCCATGACTAAAAAGTATTTTGAGCCACCCAGGAGCTATAAAGCATCGTCTAAGCATGGCAGCAGGTACAAGCCCTTCTTGATAATCTTGTTTAAATGGCGGTATCCATGACAACCCTGTGGGTCCCATCCTTCTTGCGCACCACCAACATAGGAGATGCCCATGGGCTCTTAGATGGGTGGATTAGCCTGGCTTCGTCTAACTGATTGAGCTCTTGCATGATATCTGTATCCTCTTTCTTCAAATAGCAGTAAGGTTTGGACTTTAAGGGGATAGATAAACCTGTGCCCATCTTATGGAACTCCCCTTTGCACAGGCCATAGTCATTGGGACCAGTGCTGAAGATGTCATTAAACTCGATCAAGAGTTCGCCCAGCTCTCTTTTGTTACTTGGGGTCACATCCACAGACCTGAGCTCATTGAAACCTCTGACTTCATGTATGGACTTGATACATTGTCAACTAGTCAGGTGGGACAGTGCTACAACTTGTCCCTTTCCAACTTTGAGCAGTTGGGTAGTAATGTTTCCCAAAACAAATGCTAGTTCTCCAGAGTAAAAGGTTTCATAGAATTCTGGTAACAATGTGGGCTCTTTCTCTCTGATTCCATCCAAACTGTACACTTCCATTATTGTGTCAGGAGGAATCTTAACACTGAATGACAAGGTCATTTTTATTTTGTCCCTTAATTAAATTTCTATGCTTTCACTTTCACTCAAGGAGAGCCCTTCTTCAGTTCTCACGGTAAGAGGTAATTTTTTACACCCTTATCATTAAGGTGTAATGTATTGGGTATTTTGATTATCCTGTTTTGACCAAGCAAGTTCGCTGTTTCAAGGTTTAACGTCCTCATCCTTCAACACCATGGGAAGTTGGTATCTCAGAATGCTGTCCATGCTTGTAGTAAAGTCAATATTGGCCCCAAACTCCAGAAGAAACTGTGTCTCAATAAGGAAATCGTAGTAGTCGTCGTCCAACACTACTGTGGGTGTCATCAGGATCATGAGCCTAGATCATAAAGGTAAAGCAGAATAAGCTCCTGAAGCACGGATGATGTTAGGTCTGCAGTATGGTGTTTCACATTGTAGTCATTGTTGGGCATAAATTTGAGCTTCTTAATAAGTTTGGAGGATATAATGTTCACTGGAGCCCCAGTGTCCAGTACTGCCAATACGCGCAACTTCTGGATGATAACTTTCACCTTTGTTATGCTCTTTCTAAAGGGGTTTCCAGTGGCCAGGATGTCAGTGGCAGAGTCCTCAAATTGCTTGAAAGTAACTGCATTTGTATTGGCCTTAGTAGTGTTTTCACAATTTGGTACCACATTCTTGAAGGTAGGCGCGAATAGCTGCTCTCCTTCTTCAATGGAATGATCACTTGTTTAGGCTGATTTGCTTGGGTCAAATAGGTATCATTTGATACAGATTCATCAGCACCATGAACTCTCAACCTAGCTGGCACATCAAATGTTCTAGAAATCCCTAACAAGTTGTAACCTGCACTAGCTAAGACTTCATCATCATGGTCGTCCTCACCCTCAGTGTGGAGATCCACCCAAATTATGGTATTAAATGTGTACTCTTTAGATATTTTCTCCTTGTTTTCAGCTATTTCTAATGGAAAGATCGAGCAAAGTTCCCAGGTTAGTGACACTTATGGCACTTAATTCTTCAATGTGGCAAGCGTTAAAACGGCTTATCGCCCTTCTCCTTGGGCTTTTCAACCTTTTCATTGGTGACATAGATGTCCTTATTTATTCATCAAGATGGTGGTGTAGGTATCATGCTCTTAAACTCAGATTTTACATACCTTGTAAGTCAAGCAGCGCTACTTTAAATGCTTTAAGAAACATCGCGCTCAGAACTGCCAAAGTCATGTGAATCTTCAGATTAGGTTCTATTCCCAGGGAGCTTACTAAAATGATTTTGGAGGTGGGAAGATCCATTGTTCTTGTAGTCCATAACTGCTGGGCCTTAAGGTAGAAACAAGAAGCGTGAGTTTGTGACTGATTCATTTTTGGCCATCTTCATCAACAGGAACTCTTTTTTAATATTCTGGGCATCCTGTTCACTACCAAACTCAAAAAGAGTAATATGCCCTTGACTTAGGCCTAAGATAAATTAGGTCCTAAGCTTGCACTGAGGATCTTTTGAGAATGCGGCCCATGCATCCTTGTATGTGAAAATCTTTCTGGTAATTGCTAGTGCTATCCACGCTTTTTTCATACATTTTGAGGAAACCAATAATTGTCCCCTCTTCAGGTATGTACTTGGTCTTGAAATATGATTTAAAGTTTGGATCCTCTCCAACAAGATCAGCTTGCATCATAGTTGGCTGAGTACAAGTTCTGACTGGGTGTTGAGCACATCTTTGAGAGGTCCATACAGGTGCCTCCATTTGAGTGATAGGTTAAGTAGATGTAAGCTTCAGTACGGTGGGCATTAGTGCCTTCAGCTCTTCAATAATCATGTCCATTGAACAGCATGCTGTTGTGCTTCTCCAAGAGCTCCCCATACTCTTGCATAGTGGTGATGGTTTCTCCATTCTCTATTTCAAGGAAAACAAGTCTTTCCTCAATGTTATTAAGAGTAAGTTTAAGTTTGATAAGTTAATGAGGGTCCTCTCAGTATGGGTAGTGAGGCTATCTTAGCTCTTTTAGCGGTCTCCTTAACATGCTCAAGATCAATACACAAATCGTGCATTTCAGATTCAAAAGTTTGGATTCTATTACGGATGATATACTCCTCCCTCACCAGGAGTTCAGAGAAACCTCTCAACCCTTTTCATGATCAACTCTAATTCCGCATCTTAATCAATCTGATCAGAAAAACTATCATGATCATCTCTAGAGCCTGATGGTGCCACTCCTGTAATGAGCACTAAAGTCAGCACAAATCAACTTCATCTCACTTAGATTTAGAGGTAGAATTGCTGCTCAGGGTGTCTAATCCGTGCAGATTAGGCACCAGAAAACCTTTACTAACACCACAATCACCCTCATTAAGAAAATCCTCCTCAAATGCTACCCTTGATGCATTGATTGCTTATTTAACTTGTCCACGACCATGGCAAACTTCCTGACACTCTTAGATATTCTTGACATATATTGGCCTTTGTGACTCAACATGAACCTTCCAAACTTTTCCTTGGAGTTATCAACACCAAGGTGTTCTCAACAGATTGTCTTCTTTTTTTAGTACTAGATGGTAACAGATTGTCTTCTTCAAAACAGGTTAGTCCAAGACTAGTTACTAGCGATTACTTAAGATTGGTTAATACCAGACTGGTTATTAGTGATTACTAACTTGATACAACACAAGTTAAAACAAGAAGGATATACTTTTGATTTGTAGAAGGGTTTTTATCAAAATATGAAATTATTAAACTTCAGGGTGAAATTTAGTATAGAAAATAAATGTGATGAACAAAAGTATTTGGGATTTTAGGGCTGTTATTGAGGATTTTTTCATGATCCTCTAGTCAGACGGCGTCTGACCGCTGCTTAGGTTTCTTCACTTCTTTGTGCTAATTTTTGTATGTACAAATTCCATATCACGGTAATTACCCCTGAACCTGGATGTTCATGTGCCTTTGTTTAGGCCCTGCTTCTTGGTTATGAGCCATCATTGATTCAGTTGAAATTAGTCAATTAACAAATCTGGTTTTATGCACCTTTACATTAGGTTTAAGCGATGGTGCTCCTGCAATGTGCCTCACTTTGTGGCTTCAAGTTGCACTGTATATTGGATGACTGCTAAATTTAATAACGCTCCTTTTTAGAATTTATATGATTCCACCAGTGCAATTTAGTTCACTCATCTGGGCGTCATTGGCAGAATGCAAATTATTTTGGCCCCCAAAGGAAAAAAGGGGTCAATTTTTATATGGAATTTAAGCAGCAATGTCATCCTCTTCTATTTTTTTCAAATTTTGGCAGGGAAAAATTATTTCACATTATGTCATCATTTGCAGGCTAAATTATTGCTCTAGCCCTTGTCTATAGAAGGACCTTGATCTCCCCCATCCATGATGACCTATTCATTGGAAGTTATCTTCATGTATTCCACAGGTAGAGATATGACCTGGAGCACAACTCACAGTCTCATCTATGGCACTATTTATGCTCCTGGTAGAGCTGTAAGCTTGAAAGTGAGGTTTTTCTTATCCCACACAATTTTTAGCATAATTCTAAAAACTAATAAATGGCTGATTTTTTAGTAATTTTTTCTTCTAAATCATAAATATTACAGGGTTTGTAATTGAGGGTTGGTTGTGGGGTAAAGTGGGTTAGACAGGGACGAGATGCTTCTACCCATCTTTCAACTAGGATGTGCTCTAGGACATTAATCTTTGCAAGCGGCAGAGTCCTAGGTTTAGTGCCCCTCTTAGACTAAAGAGGCGAAAAGTCTTGTACTGCTTGTAGCTAGACCCTAGAACATTACAGTAACATTTACTTAACAGACAAATGCCTAGAGATACTTATATTAATATAACTTTATCTCAATTCTCATGCTTTATATATAGTATCATGAAAGCAGGTAAGCTGATATCTGATAAAAATATATATATAAATAAAAAAAGATAAATAAGAGTTGGACCAAAAAATATGCCATAGAAGCTAGTCAGTCAGCTAATGTAAGAGTTATCATTATTATTGATAAAAAATTAAGCACACATATTTTGCTTTAATCTTATAATGATTTGGGAAACACCCAAATATGGGTGTTAAATTCTTAACTTATGGATAGAAATCTACTGAAAACCCACAATTTAGTAATAATGATGTCAGTACTAATGAATTAGCTCACTAGAACAGAGATTAAGTCCAAACAAACCTGGCCAGTAATCAAAACGTTTTTTAAAATTTGGAGCCCCTTATATAAATTCTGATCAACTTAAAATTCTTGATTATGGAGGTGTCTGTATACTCCTTGACTTTTTAAAATAATTTATCGGCCAGTCAGCATGACATTAGAGGACATGAATTTTAAATACTGGTCCATATGACTATGAGAATGACATCAGATGATGCCGCTGAAGAATACTTATTATACCCCTGGGTTTGACTATCAAAGATGGGAGAATTACAAAAAACCCATCTTAAAAAAGTTTCCTCACTTGTACAATGCTTAGAAAAGCATATATCAAAAAAATGGAAAGCAAATTTTTTACTAACACCAAAAAAGGCAATTAATGTACCTGAGAAGCTGCAACTACCATAAGGGTCAAGAGAATTTCAGAAGAAAAAAGAGAAGCAGCCTCACGGTCACAAGCAGACTCAAGCTCTATATCAGTTATGGAGAAACTCCCAGAAGAGCCCATAGGGTTAAAAGAATGGAATACAATGAGCCTGAAACTAAACATAAAATGCTTAATAACATTCTGAGAAAAACTTAATTTTTATAATAAATCAAGAATATTTTGAACACCACACTTTCCATAAGATATATACATTATTTGTTTATATTACTTTAGAAATGAGGTTCACCAAATCTGTCTTTACTATTGCCATTTTATTTGGTTCTAATAAAGCTAAATATATACTATGTTTTATGGTTCAGACTTAGCCTTCCTGTTGTCAGAAGAGAAAGAGAGTTATAGTTCCCTCAGGAGCAGCCCCTGTTATTTTTCCCAAAGTTTGACCATGTTTGACACACTTGGAACTATGAGAAAAAGTCTATGTATTCAAGAGGTAGACCCTTCAATTTGCACGTTGGTACATTATGTGAACAAACAAAAAACTTATTGCAAGTAGCAACCTTTTTTCATTACCCCTAGGTAAGCAAAAGTCTTTGGTGATAGCTGATGCTCACTTCAGGGGCACCACTAAGAAAGTGCGCAGATTTCTATGATAATACCATGGAATTGTACCATGGAGAAGGATTTCAGAAAATATGACCTGGAAAGTATATAAAAAACAATCAATGAGTTGATGATTTATATAGCTACCCTGACTATCAAGTTAATAAGAGTCAGAGCGTCACCAGAACAGAAAATAACTGGGGAGATGTATATGTCTCAAGTGAGGATTAAATGGGGGTTCTTGTAGTGAGAACAACAAAACTGTACTGAGCCTAAAATTGATTTTTTTACTAAACTGGAAAGTCATTATGACCAGATGTATTGCTTGAAGCAGAACGTGGACATTATGCAAGTGCGACGTCTACCCCTCTCAAGCCCTTACCTACTGTGGACAGACGCACCACTAGTACCAATACATCCAGCGATGTTGGTACAACCTACACGTCAGATTGAATCTGAAGTTGATCCCATTTGTTGCCCATATTTCAAGTTTAATATCACTACAAGTGAAAGAACTATAGCCGGATTTTTCAGTTGTATGAGAACAGCATGGGTGGAGCTATTGATAAGCAAAAAGCTCATCATATACAAGGATGTGTGAGCTGAGAAGTTCAGGAAGTGTTCAGAGATACAATTTGCCCACATTGCACGTAGGATGAAGTCAAAGAGAGTATTGTTGCTGAGTTTGGAAGTGCACAGTTTGTGCAAAGTATGAATAAGCCATTTCTCACTAAAGAATGGGGAAGTCAGAAAAAATTATGGACTATGCAAACCAGTTTATCTTAAGGCACAACAGTTTTGGATGACTAGAACCTTGTAGATACTACTGAAAAAAAGTTTTTCTTAGTTCACTGGAATTACAATTGCTACTACTAATTCACATGACTCTGGCTATAAAACCTCCTGAATCCTAAATGCTATAAAAGTTTCCTTGGTTGACGTAGAAGCTGCATATAAGAGGGACTCAATACACTAGGATAATCAGATTCATCAACAAAGCCACCATTATAGAAAGGCCGTTTACGTTGACCAAGGCCACAAAGAAAAGACTAAGGATAAGGCTCACTGCCTAATAGAATAAAAATACCTAAATTCTGCCAAGTTCAAATGTAGCAACTTTTAGCAAGAGGGACACTTCTGGAGAGAATGATCTAAGGCAAAAGAAGAAAAGAAGAATGGACCAAAAAAGGAGGCTGCAGGATAAGTCAGTTGGAGCTTACACCATACCAATGAATTTGATGATGAGGAGCATAAATTATAGGTTGATTCAGATACTATGTCATCGGAGCTCCAACTGAAATTCTGCACCTGCCTGCCTCAGATCTAAACAAGCAAAGTTTGAGCTTACTTAGAAGACTCATTTGCCCAAGCTTCTAGGATAGCACAGATTAAAAAAAGTAATATGGATAATGAGAATCTTATAAGTACCGCGTTTAAGAAGATTTTAATTAAAGATTTAAGTCATCTGATGCTTGCAAGGAGTCCTACTTTCCTGAAGATCTATGAGAATTCAGTTATACAGTTAGTGCCATTCTTATCACAGGCATGACTATTGGCAAGAATATAGAAGAAGTGAAAGTTATAATTCATAAAGTCAAAGGGTTAGCAGTACTGGACACTTGCGCTCCAGTTGATATTATGTCTTTCAAGCTTAAGAAGAGACTTAAGTTCTCCCAAACACCAATTACCAGGACAAGATCAGAACTTCTGGTCCTGAGTTAACCAAAGCACTAGGAGACTAATTTATATTGCCCTTGCAATTTAGTCGCCTTGTCTTGTCTGCTCCAGCTGTGGTATTTGAAAATAAAAATTATATTTCCCTCATAGGATTGCAGTTTTTTGATATTAAAGAGAATCATCAATTTCAATCATAGTTCAGTCAGTCTCCTAAACTAACAGATATCACTTGTAAACTAAGATTAAGAGAAGAAGGAGCGGAAGAAGTAAGTATTAATAGTCAAAACAGAGCATTCAATTTATCTAGTCAGCTACATCTTTAATGTGAAATGAACAAAACAGCAACCACATACTGTTGAAGCAGAGTCTGGCTTGCCTCAATATGCTAGCGAAGGGATGGAACTACTTCCAGAAGAACAGAATATCAGGCTAACTAACATCAGATCTAATACACCTGAACAAACTCTGCTTTAAATTTACTGTCCCAAAGAAGTCAGAGAACAAGAACAAGGGTGATGTCTGGATTCTATGATTCTAACTACCAAAGAGAAGATAAAGTCTTCTTGGAAACATTAAGCACCCTTTCAAAATTAATGAGGTTCAAACCATTGCTAAAGTGAAGATGTACCGCTACACTAATTTTTAATAAGTTCAATCCATCACCAACAGCAAAAAGATTGGGCTTCAGGAGTCAACCACACATGAAGAGTTTAAACTCAACGAACTCTTTAACTGAATATTCAGACAATTCACAACAGCGGACTTAATGATTAAGTCTTGTGTAAGGGAGGAGTTCATAGGATTTACAATAGGAGCTCTATTACCTTCTGATCTATGACATACTGCCATTCCAAGATCAAAGAGAAAGTTATAGAAAAGATTACAGCAGCTTATTGATGCCGGATTAGTAAGCCCTTACAAGAGTCCCTGGTCGTTAAACTTAAAGCTGGTTTGAAAAAAGGATGGGACTCAGCGCATAGTTGTGGATTATTAAAGAGTAGATGATATAGCAAAGAACGATAATTTTACCCTCTACATGCATTGATGATACCCTAAAACCTGGAGGATTGCACTACTTTTAATCCATGGACTTGGCAAGTGGTTATTAACAGATGGAGCTGTCATCCAAAGACCAGGAGAATTATGCACTTATAACCAGTCAGGGTCTGTTTGAAACAACATTTATGTCACATGGCTTATGAAACACACTGCTACAATGTAAAGTGTAATGAATCATATTTTTTAAGATAATATATTAAGTGTGCCTAATTACTTGGATGATATCACGGTTTTCAGCAAGACGTTCAAAAATTATCTGGCTCAGCTAAAGGAGGTTTTTTTACTGTTATGAGAGAACAACTTTAAGCTAGAAAGAAGAAAGTTCTCATTCTTGAAGAGTCAGTTGAAATTTCTTGGATAAGAAGTTAATCAAAGAAAAATCAAGCCACAGCAAAGGAATGTTGAAGCCATCGCCAAGATGAGTTCCCCAAAGTACATAAAGATGTGCAAGTGTATTTGGGTATGGTGGGTTACTATTTTCAATTTGTACCAAATTTTTTGGAAATTGCTAGGCTGCTCCTAAACCTAAAAACAAAGGAGTTATATCAGCTGGGAGTAAGATCAAGAAGATGTCTTCAGACAGTTGAAGCAGAAAATAATTGAATACCCAATCTCAATATTCCAAATATTGTGAAGATCTTCTACATGTATACAGAAGCCAGCGACGTGAGTATGGTGAGCTATTCTAGAACAATTGGACAGAAAAGGAGTAGACCACCCCTTGAGTTCTACAAAAAGATATTCACCAGATCAGAGCGAAACTAAATGGTTAAAGAACGTGAGTAACTAGCAGTGATAAGAGAAGTAAGCCATTATGACCCTATGTTTATGGTATACACTTTAAAATTACTATGGATTAAGCCTCTCTGAGATGTTTAACAAACATGAAGGATCCTGAAAAAAGTCTATCAAGATGGGACGTTTATCTGCAACTATGACCTTTAGATTTTGAACTGGGAAGGAGAGAAGCACATGAACGCAAATGGCTTGTCATGGTTGCCCATCATCCATTTGCAAGCCCATGAGAGAAATATGATCTATGAGCTTACAAGAAAGCCAGAATAGGAATGTTGGGAATAGAAAATTCAGTAAAGGATATACTGAAGAACTGTTCCAAAGAAATAAGGTTCTGAGGTAGGTATCTATAAAAAGGCGTGCAGAATAAATGGATACCTTATGTGAAGTTAAGCAAACAGATGGCGCTGGTTATGAAAGAACACTGCCTAGTAGTCCATGGATGGCCACAGATGACGTACCAGCATATCAAGGAGAGATACTACTAGGAGAACATGATGGAAAACATCAGTTAGGCTCTGGAGTCTGTGTTTAATGTGCCCAATAAAAACCTTTCCTGAAAAGTTTGAGTTTTAAGCAAGTCCCTCCAAATGCGCCATTTCACAACGTTTTTATCAATGTTTTAGGACCATCTCTGAGGTCATAAAGTGGAGATCAATTCATAATCATGGAATAAGATTACTTCACCAAGTGGATAGAAGCAATCACAGTTGAGTCATTTACTGGAAGAGTTATTGTGAGGTTCCTGTTAGGAACCTAACATGCCAAAAAATGAAGTGGCTTCCTTTGTGGGTATGCCAGAGCCCAAAATGGCATCCACAGTACACATGGCACCGCTGTTTTTTTGGGGCTATGGGTAGGCGCGTTAATGAAGGTGTCAGAAAGAGTCCAATTTAGGTAATTGTTTCTCATTTGCAATATAACTATTGTCATGATTCTGATATGACTAGACGATAGCCTAGTCATCATGGCGAAATGAATAGGAATCTGCTGGAATCAAACTGATAATGGTAATTGAAGCTGCGAATTGAGGCGATATTGGGTTATTGGGAAATCGCCTTGAATTAGGCGATTATGAAATTAACTAATGAAGAATTGATGGAGCCAATAAGATATGGTGAATTAAATTACTAAGCCATATGAGCTGTAGCATCCAAAGTTGCTATAATATATTGGCGAGATGAGATGATCAAGAGGGGTTGTTGTTAAGTAAGTATAAGTCAGTGGAACTAGAAGAAGCTGTGACATTAAGTAGACTAAATAAAGAAGTAGTGGGAGCTAGTGCTCCATATTTATTTATAAGTTTATTTTGTGTTCCAAGGGCAACAATTATCATATCGCTGTTCCTATTTGCTCAGTGGGTTGAACCCTGTGCAAATCCGTTGTCATATCTCTTAGATATCACCAATTTAATAACAGTAGTTCTCGCTACAGGGGGCCCATTAATCAAATTATCTATGATAAAAACTCAGTTGTCAGCAATGTTGCATCGATTTTGTTTTGATAAATATCCTACCCAACTAACTGAGTCATTTGCCTATGCAGAGCTAAAACTGGCGTTGGATGCTGTGCTTAAAAAAACAAGATGAGCTCCTCCAGGAGGTCCACTGCACTAAGCTGCCCCCATTCGATCATGAAGGGAATATTTATGGGTACTTTAGGCAATTTGAGATTGTGACTAAAGGAGTCTCAGATCAACAAAGAGCTAAATTGTTGATTTCTTCCTTGGATGTTGGAAGCGCTGATCAAGTCATATGTTATCTTTCCAGTAGTTCCCCTATATACCAAGAAGTCAAAAATATGGTGCTGTGGTTTTTCAGCGGAACTGCAAAGATGTACCAGCAGAAGGTCAAATTTTTGACCATCAAGTTTCAGCGGAATAAAACTCTCACTGCTTTTGCTGAGCGCTTTATGGCAGAAGCGCACATGTTAATTGGGGCCGGACTTTTATCTGAAGCTGATGTGTGTATTGCAATGACTTCTGCTGTAAAGCTGTACCATGAGCTACATAACATAACAGCCAAACTGTTGGATGAGGATGTACCTTTGCTTAAACTTGTTCAGTTCTTGCACCACATATCAGCCAACTTCCCTCCACCTAATATTGATCAGTTTCCTACTGCTATGACTGCTGGACCATCACATTTGGGGAACCCTATCAGTTCAGTTTAGATTTCACCAAGCTATTCTCAGCAGTTAAACGTCCACCCCATTCCTGATTCTCATCCCTGGGTCCACTACCGCACTAGATCTGTTTATGCTGATCGATTCCAGCTTAACCCTCATCATGAATGGTATCACATTAATCAAGGACGTGGGCCTTATGGGGTCAGCTGTTTCAAATGCGGTCAACAGGGGCTTCTGGCATGATGATGCCCTACTCAACTAATCTCTTGTGTACAGCCAGAACAGTATGGCAAGGGAAAATTCAGAGCAGAGTAGAGAAGGGACTCTCTATCTCTGCTATACCAAGCCCAAACGTCCCACCTGAACCCACAATTGAATATTCAGCGGAAGTTTCCTTACATAATGAGTCAGTGTTATATCAGCCGCCTGTTGGAGGAGTGAATGTCTTGACACAAGTACAGTCAGCTGCTATGATGGAAAAGGGGGCTCAGATGCAGGTCGAGCCTTACGCTTGCCAGATGTTTGACCAAGTAACCCCTGAAAAGTTAGACCCTTCCTTGGATGCACCTTTCTTACAAGCAGTAATCATCGCCCTTTCAGTCCATACTATTATAAAACAATACTCCAGAATTGGGAAGGGGATTGCATGTTTGCTTGGAAACAGGGATTATTTAGATGTCCAAGTTATCAGCAGTCAAGATGCATCATACTATGAATATACTTACTGTGACCTGGTTGTAGCTAAGAACTGAGTCCATGCCATCATATATACTAGCGCACCTGTCAACATAGTCCCCACAAAATTGGTGGCTAGGTTGGCATTAAAACCAGATGTGGAACACCGGATGGTATATGGCACTGCTGGAGTGGAAAATATGGTCTCTGAGGGTGCATACAGTGCTCTTCCTCTGAGGTTTGGTTCTATTGTCATGGTAGCTCCAGCTATAGTGTTACCAAATAGCAATTATGATCTGTTAATTGGAACTGCCTTCTTGAGACACTATGGGGCTGTTATTGATATGACCAATGAGACTTTTGAAGATTGAGTCAGCGAATCCCAATTTACTTTACCTCTAGAGGAGTACCAAATGATCCAGTGCATATGGGGAATATTAATCTAGCTTATAGCGACGGAGTCATTCCAGTGCGCTACCATCAGTTGAAGGGCAAAACCTGAGCCATTCCTCAACAGATATATGAACATCAAGGGCTGCCGCTCAGAGCTGCCAGGTCTATATCTATTCCATCAGGGCATCAAGTTATAGTGAACACTGACTTGGTGATCAAAATTCCAAATGGACTCTATGGGGGAGGTCATTGGGCCATATTAGCAACCACGGCTTGAGCATCATGGCTCCAGGTACTTTACCAGGGCAGGGGAGAACAAAGTTTTGCTCGCAAATCTACAAATGGTTCCATTGCAAATCCGCCGCCACCAAATAGTGGCATATTTACACTTAATCCCTGTTGAGGAGGTTCATTCAGTTCATGACTTTGGGTCACTAGAGGAATTTGGTCTGCCATCCTCACCACAGCTTAGTGTAATGGCAGTTGCTTCATGTAATGAATTAATGGGGCTATTGGAATCACAGAATGATAGGGCAATCGCTTTATTTCAAGAATATAAAGAAATTTTTGCTGTCAATGACCATGATTTAGGGTGTGCTCAAGGGGTGGTCCATCAATTGGACACTGGTGATCATCCTCCGATAAGGTCTTGGCCAATCTGCCATTCTCAGGCAGTGGAAGATGTGGTTACTGAGGAAATCGACAAGTTATTACAACAAGGGATGCTTGAGCCATCCAAGGGCCCGTGGGCTTCGCCTGTTCTTATTGTAAAAAATAAAAATGGCACCAACTGCATAGTAATAGACTACTGGAAGCTCAACAGCATTACTAAAAAGGACTCCTATCCCTTACCATAGATTAATGATGCTTTAGATCGGCTAGGGGGAGCTCGTTTCTTCTCAGCTATGGACCTGATCTCAGGCTACTGGCAAATTGAGTTGCCACCGGCGGAGCAGAAGTGTGCTGTAATCACATCCAAAGGTTTTTTTTCCAACCAACCTGGATGCCACAAGGGCTGTGTAATGCCCCAGCTACATTCCAACGGGCAATGGACACTATTTTTGAGGATCTAAAATTGTCATGTGTCCTTGTATACTTTGATGATATTAATGTTTTCTCTCAAACCTTCTCCAAACACCTCGACCATTTAGAAGCTGTATTCCACCGGCTCACTGAGGCCAACATCAAGATCAAACCCTGGAAATGTCACTTCTTTAAGGACCAGCTGGAGTACCTGGCATTTGTGGTTGATGCCATAGGGCTGAGACCTTAACCAGCCAAAGTGGAAGCCATTCAAAAAATGACTCTACCCAACAGCAAGCGGGATATACAGGTCTTTTTGGGAATGGTCAGATATTACCAGCAGTTCATCCCTAATTTCAGCTGTATTGGGGGCCCACTATTCGAGTTATTAAGGAAAGACACCACTTTTTGAATGGACGGAATGACAGCAACACGCTTTTGATATGCTTCAAACTGCACTGATCAGCGCGCCAGTGTTACATTATCCTAATTTTAAAAAAGAATTCATTGTTCAGATGGATGCATCCCTTTCCGCCATAGGGGCAGTCCTATCCCAAAAAGATGAGGAAGGAGAGGACCATATAGCATATTGCAGTTGTAGCTTGAACAGCCATGAGTGCAATTATACCATCAATGAGCGGGAGTGCTTAGTGGTGATCTACGCCTATAAGCAATTCTAGGTGTATCTGCATGGAGTGAAATTCAAAGTTGTAACTGATCATGCCTCACTACGCTGGTTACAAAATCTGAAAGAACCGGAAGGGCGCTTAGCCTGATGGACTCTTAAATTGCAGGCATACAACTTCAAAATTCTTCATCAACCTGGAGTAAAACACCAGAATGCTTATTGTTTATCGATATTGCCAACAATTGCAGTTATAGCAGATGTAAGTGATATAATTTTTAACAAAATGATCTGCAGAAAATACAATGATGAACTGCACCAAGTGATCAAAGTGTTAAATGAAATAAGAGCGAATACCTTCCAACGGAATGAGGAACTATATAAGCGGATTGGTAATTCCACAGTGAATTTTTCATGACCCTCAGCCCGGTCAGGATTTATTATGAGCGCCCACAAGGCAGTCGGAAATGGGGGGTGCGTAAGACAATGGAGTTGTTGTGCCCTTGGTACTATTGAGAAAAGCCTGAACTTCGATGTGCTTGAAACCATTTCCTGTTGCCATCAGTGCCAAGTGGAGAAGCCATTCTGCCATAAGACTTCATATCAGGTAGTGAAACCACACTTTGCTTAGCATACTGTGTTCTTAAATGTTGTTGGTCCCTTGCCAATAGGAGCTAATTGGTGTAGTATAATCTTGTGGCTATTGACCATTTGACCCAGTGGGTCAATGCAAGGGCAATACAAGATTTAGGGGCAGTTACAGTGGCCAAGTTTGTGATGGAGTGTCTTATTCAGTGACATGGATGCACTCAGTTTATTCTCACTGACAGCGGAACTAACTTCAACTTGCACATCCTCCCCAAACTTAATGAGCTCATGGGAAACTTCGGGGTTCTAACAACCCCATACCACCCTGAATATAATGGAATGGTCAAACGAGTGAATGGGACTCTGGTGAATATCCTATGCAAATTAGTAATGGTTTGACCATCTGATTGGACCTCCCTTCTTTCCACTGCTGTGTTCACCTATAACATCAGTAACCATTCCGCCATGGAGAAAAGCCCATTCCAACTGCTTTACAGATGACACCCAGCTCTTCTGACGTTACTTTATTTGTGTGTAGAAGACACCGGTGGAATGGAACCCCACCATTATTTGAATAACCTTGCAAACATTCTGATCAAATTGCAGACTGAAGCATATACCATTAGCTTAGCAAAAAAGATTAGGACTCAGGCTGTTGATCAATTATGTCATAACAGGTTGGCGCAGTTCAAGGAAGGTAATATGGTTCTCTTCCATGACCAACATGGGTTTGGCTGGAAACACATGTTGGCCAGCATCTGGATTGGGCTATTCAAAGTTATTGAAAAGACAGGTGTGGACGCATATACTATCAAGGACCCCACTAGTGGTCAGATCATCAACTGAGTGCATGCCAAGTTCCTCCGTGTGTATAGGAAATAGAAGCCTTATCATCCAGTCAAAGGGGGGGGGTAATGTCGCGATTCTGATATGACTGGATGATAGCCCAGTCGTCATGGCAAAATGAATAGGAATCTGATGGAATCAAACTGGTAATGGTAATTGAAGCTGAAAATTGAGGCGATATTAGTTATTGGGAAATCACCTTGAATCAGGCGATTATAAATTAATGAAGAACTGATGGAGCCAATAAGATATGGCGAATTAAATTACTAAGCCATACAAGCTGTAGCATCTGAAGTTGCTACAATATATAGGTGAGATGAGTTGATCAAGAAGGTTGTTGTTAAGTAAGTAAAAGTCAGCGGAACTAGAAGAAGCCGCGAAATTAAGTAGATTAAATAAAGAAGTAGCGGGAGCTAGTGCTCCATATTTATTTATAAGTTTATTTTGTGTTCCAAGGGCAACGATCATCATATCGTTGTTCCTATTTTCTCAGTGGGTTGAACCCTATGCAAATCTGGCGGCATAACTCTTAGATATCGCCAATTTTATAACAACTATAAAAACATAAAAAAGAAAGATTTTTTAGTATATATTTTTACTAGACTAAAAGGGAGCAGAAAAAAATAACCAAACAACATTCAAAATGAAGTTTGCTGGATTTATACTATGGGGGATGCAGATGTATCAGGTCATGGTTTCTTTTTTTAGCCCTAGTGGTGCCCAATCCAAAAGAAGAAGACTCTACGCATCTTTATTTGTAAATGAGGTAAACAAAGGGATTATAAAAAATTCCTAATTAGACCACTAAGTTATCAGCCTAGGAAGCCATATCAGATGGTGATGAAGCTTTGGGAGAACTTTTATCCGGCGTTCAATTTAGCTGGTGGGCCATAGCAGATAGCATAGGAGTTGGGGCATTAGTAGCATGTGGCATAAAGAGGTATAAATGAGGGTTTTCTTCATTAACGAGGCCTACAGTATCCATTGCCTCAACATATTGAGCATGTTGATGCTCAGAAAAAATAATGAGAGCTGGAACACAAGTAAACAACTTGATGTAATAGCAGGTTAGGGGATAGTTGGAGCTGAAAAGAGAATTTTTTGACACATCAATGCAAGCGCAGCTTGCACCAAAAGTGAGCTCCTCAATCTCATATTTTTCATCTTCCTAAAATCATGAGGAAATTAGGGTTAGGATTACCCTCAATCAGGGGTTCCATCGCCCCATAAAGTTGCTGGCAGAGTAGGGTATTGGAAAAAGTAGCAGCTTCAACTGATACTTTATTTAAATTTTTATATAAAGGAGAACCATTTTTAGGGCGAAAATGGTGGGGCACAAATTGAAATGATTGACAAAGAATTCCTCCAAAGCAAAATTCAGCTTGACATTTTACAGCCAGTTGCTATCATCAATCCAATTAAGACACTCAAAAGGATTTGATTTGGCTAGCGCTGTCCCAGCAACCATAGTTGGCAGGTTGGCCACACATGATTGGACATGAACTGTCAGCCACAACAGCTCAACTGAAACTGTTTCAGCCATCAGCTCAGGTTGCCATAAATTTACCAAATTTTTAGATCTTTTAAAATTTCTGACGGCTACGGTTTTAAAAGCCATGTCAGAATTTTCCAAGATTGGGGGTGGAACAAGTAAGACTCACTCAAAAACTTTGGGTGCAGTTGCAGCTGAGTTGACGATGGAGGGGAGAACGGCAGAAGCAGTTGAGGCGGAAACTTTGGGGCAATGGGGGTCATAGGTCTCAGGGCTTGACTTGCGCTTACACTGTTATTAAGTAGGTTGTTATACCAACTAATTAATTGACTTTGAGTTTTAATTAACGGCATTTTTATTTCTTTTAAAAGCCTGAAGATACTATTGCCACACGTTTGACGCTCTTTTATTCAAATTTTTTGTTCAAAGAAGTTTATAATGTAAAGTTTTTACCTGAGTTTATCTCAGGTGTCAGTTTTACTTCGGTGACAAGGCCTCCTCTTAAGCCTTATACATGGGATGGGTTTTACAGCCATTGCCTTAGTACTATAACAACTTCTAAGATTGGAGCAGGATTGTTGGATTTTCTGCACTAATTGATACTTTGTTTCATGAATAAGAGCAACTTTGACCTGAGGAGAGACCTTATAATGGGCAAAACTAAGCAGGGAGGGGCCGCTGCTACCCACCTCTCATCTAGGGTATGCTCTATATCAGCTAGTTGCGCAAGTTGGAAAGCCTATGGGCTGAGCCCTTCTTTGTCCCAAAGGGATGTAAACCCTATCTGGAATGATAGCTGGCGCCTGAGGTCTTACAGTTCCTTTACCACAAGGTCATTACATGCCATGGATGCCCTCAGATAATCCTTTCAAACAATAATCAAAACTTTATCTCATATGTTTTCAGATATCTGATGAATTTAGTAGGAGTCAAACAACAGTTTACCACGTCATACACACCATCTACTAATGGAAGCATGGAAAGAGTCAACGGCTCTTTCACCTTTGTTTAAAAGATATTACAGCTAAAGATCCAAATGGGTCATCTTTTTGCCATCAGCTTTGTTTGCTTACCGGTTAGAAACCACAAAACTATTATAATGTCTATTTAAGGCTTTATATGGAAGAGAAGCAGCTTTATCAAGCCTTTTACCTCCAGTGATGGATGCAGATAGGAATAATCTACCTCCTGTAAGATACTAGAAAGTGTTACCAGATGTAAGGAGAGTGTCTATAACTCTCCTGTTCCCAGCGTGGCAGTTCTTGGTGCACAGGCCCAACTCCAGGGAACAAGCCGTTAGAATAAAAATCATTATCGCCCAGCAGAGGGTGCTGGAGCAATAATAACTTAAGTAAAGAAATGCTATAAATAACCAGCCAAAAAGGTCGTGGTGCACACTGAGAGAAGGGGTAAATGGCCCAGGTTGGAGGGGACCTGGATGAACCAACGGTGCATGAGGTGATAATCTTATTGTGTTCAAAATGGCAAGTTTTATGGAGCGCAAGACCACCTTGAAGGGGTCCACGCACAGGATCATTTGGAATAACATAAAAAACGGTAAAAAACAGGGTAATTTTATTTGGGAAGTTGACCAACAAAGATGTTGGTCAGGGGAAAACATATTTGAACTCAAACGGGGGAATTAGGGTTATGCTGCAGTGGGCCCAAGCATTGACTCACCAATAGTGCCACACTGCCATCTGAATTAGTAGAATAGGCTGAAACCAACTTCACTTGAGTGATTAATTGAAGTTGGATTCGACCCAAACATGTTGTTTCAAAAATGAAATGGGTTTTGAAACCCCATTCCTCGACAAACTGAATAGAACTATTCATGTTAATTTGGTAGACCATCCGTTTTAACGCCTGGACTGACATAAGGGGCTGGACACTTGGCACCCCACTAGTACCAACCTGGGCATATTTTGCCCAAACCCAGCGTTGGTCTAGGGTATGCTTCAGGTCTGGGAGGCCCTGTAATTTCACCTTCTGGGCCTCCTAGCGCCCAGCCTTATCCTTGAGGTCAACCCTACTATGATGTCATGGGACCGTGACACTGGATGAGAGAGTCAAGATTTACCTGAATGCCAACAGCAACATAATGAAGTAACATAAGTAGAGTACCAATGCGAGTGACAATAACCTAAGCTGCCTATGTTTGAGGTGGTACAGAGAGTGATGTACTACCATATGCGTGGAGTAAATCTGAGAAGGTACAGGAGTCTGAATGGGATTTGATATTATTGGCATGATAAGAGGGACTGAATACTCTATAAGAGATAAAACTTTACATATCACTTACAACTTAGTCCACACATGGCACTTGAAGGCTTTTCTAGGTCTCATCTTGAAGAGGGTAATATTGGTTAACAACCAACTAAAGGTGTTGATTCCTTGACCTGTGGAAGAAAACCCCCAAAACCCGTAATTTAATGATGATGTTGATACTATGGACTATCTTGAAAAACAAAGATTGAGTCCATAATAACCCATCCAGCAATCAGGTCATTTTTCAAAAATTCAGAATTCTCTTTTTATAGGTTCTGACTGAATTAAATCACCTGACTATGGAGGTGTTTATATACTCCTTGACTTCTGAAATAATTTTCCAGGCAGTCTGCATGACATTAGAGGGCCTGAAATTTTAAAATAATGGTCCATATGACTATGAGAAAGAGATCAGATGATGCCGCAGAAGAACCCCTTTTTATACCATTGGGTTTGACTATCAAAGATGGGAGGATTACCAAAAACCCATCTTAAAAGAGTTTCCTCAATTTTACAATGCTTAGAAAA